>PVJX010013818.1:0-46470 GCA_004027295.1 Dolichotis patagonum
TACCCATTGAACATTTTCTGTTATTTGGTTCAGAAAGCCCTGTAATTCTTTCACTCTATGCATGGCTTTATACTATTGTGTTATGTTTGATATTATTGTATTTGAAACTATGCTCAACTATAGCAGAGTAAGAGATATGGTGTTAGCTACTGTTGATGTTCAGTTGACTTAATGTAAAGTACTGTGTTGCCTATGTTGTTCTGTTCTGATCTGCTCTGTACTGCCCCCTTTTGTTTTATTTTCTTTCAAATAAAAAAAAACTGAAACAGCAAATAAGATCTAAAAATTACAATAAATATAGCAACAGGGAAAAAACTGCTTCAAGTGAAATTTTATTGTTAGCTCAATTTTGCATACCTCTGGTAACCTGAGAAGTTATTTTCAGGGTAACAATATGCAATATAACAATCATTGTTAAATTCCTATCATCTTGTTTTGAAATCCTACATTTCCATTTTTGTTGTTGTTGTTATTGTCATCATCATTTTTCTTTTGTTGTTTTTCTTTGTTTGCTTCTTGATTTCTCTGGGGTTTTTTTCTTTTAAAAAAATGAAAGATTTATTATGTATAGACAAAGATTTCCTATGATGACTCTGACCAACATGTATGACAAATATATACTAATAAAATGATTTTGAATTTTTTAACAAAATTTTTAAATATGCAAATAAAAGAATAAACTGTGAAATGGATTCAAGTTTTAAAACATTTGTAAATTAGTCGATAGCACTGAAGAATTTACTTAAGAGTTAAAGAAGAGGTTTCCCAGAAACATCAGTTCACACTTTTTGCTCTAGCGCCTGGTCTGAATATAGTACTTGACCTACATTTTAAAAATTTTAGTATGTTGCATTAAAATATGGCAACCCAAACTACATAGTGCAACTCTGTCTCAAAAAAAAGTTGATGAATTTTACACTAATTTATACATTATGCTTGCTGCCA
Organism: Dolichotis patagonum; assembly: GCA_004027295.1. Classification (NCBI taxonomy): domain Eukaryota; kingdom Metazoa; phylum Chordata; class Mammalia; order Rodentia; family Caviidae; genus Dolichotis; species Dolichotis patagonum. Next base: position 946 of record PVJX010013818.1, read on the forward strand.
TTCCCTACTAATTGTTGTGCTATAATAATATCACTGACCAGTGGTAACCAGTTTTTAAAGTATTAGTGTCTACTTCTAAAGTTAGTTGCTACTTTAAAAAAAAACTGAATAGTACATAATGTCCACCTCTGGATGTATTTCATGTCTATCTATGAGTAGCACATAACTTTTTATTTGGTCCTAATGTTTTCATCTAAACTAAGAAAAATGAAGGAAGACTCAATGAAACCAGAAATGAAAGAGGAGTCATCACAATGGCATTATAGAAGTAAACATGATTATAAGAAACTACTCTGAACAATCATACATCATCACATTAGATTATCCAGGAGAAACAAATAAATTCCTACAAACTCCACAACTGAATCACGAAAAAGATACAAAATCTGAATGGACCTAAAATGAATACGAACAGGTTGAATCACTAATCAAAAATGTCTCAACAAAGAAAATTATGGAAAAGCAGCAATATTAGAGGAAATATTAAATATTAGTGTAAATATTTAGACACTATTTTGAAGACAAAAACTTCAAAAGATAATACTACCTTCATACATGTAATTACAAAAATAGAATAAAACAGAACACTCATGGAGATTTAAAAAGAGCATCTGTGTAATTCAAAAAATACAATAGATGAAAACAAACTCAATGAAATGATTAGAAAATAGTATAATTTTTAAAATTCATTTTCCTACCTCTTTTGGTGTTGTTGCCCAGAATTACTCTTGCTATTTTAGGTCTCCTTTGATTGCAAATAAATTTTGGAATCATTTTCTTTAATTATGTGAGGTGTGCTATTGGTATTTTGTTCAGGGTTGCATTAAATCTGTGTAGCAGTTTTGGAAGTATGGGCATTTTCAGTACGTTGGTTCTTCCTCTCCATGAGCAAAGGATATCTTTCCACATTCTGATATCCTCTTTGATCTTCTTTTTCAAAGTACTGTAATTTTCAATGTATAAATCTTTCGTTAGGTTGACTCCTGAGTATTTCAGTTTTTGGATGTTTAAAGGATGTAATTTCCCTAATTTCTCTCTTACTCTCTCTCTCTCTCTCTCTCTCTCTCTCTCTCTCTCTCTCTCTCTCTCTCTCCCTTCCTCCCTCCCTCCCTCCCTCCCTCCCTCCCTCCCTCTGTGAGTTTGTTGCTTGTGTACAGGAATGCTATTGATTTTTGAGTGTTGACTTTGTATCCAGATATGCTAGTCCATTTGGTTATTAAATCCAGAAGTCTTTTGGTGGCATTTTGGGGATCTTCTATGTAGAGTTTCCACAAATAATGATAATTTAACTTCTTCCTTTCCTATTCTTATTCCTTTTATTTCTAGCTCTTGTCTAATTGCTCTGGATAATGCTTCCAGGACTATATTGAATAAGACTGGTGATAATGGACATGCTGTCTTGTTCCTAATTTCAGAGTGAAAGTTTTCAGGTTTCAACAATGTATTTCTGATGTTGGCTCTTAGTTTGTCATAGATTGATCTCACTAGGCTGAAACAAAGACCAACTATTATAACTTTATATAAAGTTTTGATCTTCAGTGTTGGACTTTGTCAAATGTTTTTTTTTTGCATCTACTGAGACAATCATATGACTTTTGTCCTCGACTCTATTAATGTAGTATATTACATTTATTGAGTTTCATATGTTGAATCATCCCTGCATCCCTGGGGTGAATCCTACTAGGTCAATTGTGTATAATCTTCTTGATGATTTACTTCATTCTGTTTGTGTGTTATTGAGGATTTTTGCATCCATGTTCTTTAGATAGGCCTATAGTTCTCTTTCTTAGTTGGGTTCTTTTCTTGTTTTGATATCAGAGTAATGCTTCCTTCCAGGAATGAGCCTGAGAGTCTTGCTTCCCTTTCAATTTCACTAAAGATTTTGAAAAACAGCAGCATTAAATCCTTTCTAAAGTTCTTGTCAAAGCCAACAGTAAACCAATCCTGAACTGGGCTTTTCTTTTTTGGTAGGTTTTTAATTATACCTTCAATTTCATTGGCTGATACTGGATTACTTAGAACTTTTATAACTTCTTGATTCAGCTTTGGTAATTCATATGTCTCAAGGAATTTTTTCATTTCTTCTTTGTTTTCCATCTTACTAGAATACACATCCTCAAAGTAAATATTAATGATATTCTAAATTTCTAAAGAACCTGATGTTATTTCACCCTTATCATTCTTAATTGCATGGATTTGAGTCTCTTTCCTTTTCTTGATAGGATTCACTAAGGATTGTCAATTTTCTTAAATCTTCAAAGAATCAACTTTTTGACTCATTGATTTCTTGCATTATTTTCTTAGTATCAATTGCATTATTTTCTGCTCTGATCTTTATCATTTCCTTCCTTTATATGAGATTTGTGTTTTACTTGCTTTTCTTTTTCTAAAAGCTTGAAATCCAATATTCAGTTATTTATTTGAGCTTACTCTGTTTTTCTAACATGGAATTCACTGGTATAAATTTCCCTTTTAGGACTTTTTTCTTTGAGTTCCACAAATTTTGGTATGTTGTATGGGCATTATCATTCAATTGTAGAAACTCTCTAATTTCTTCTTTAATTTCAACTGTGACCCATTGGTTGTTAAGGACGGTGTTATTTAATTGCCATGCTTTTGTGAAGTTGCTATGATTTCTTTTGCTATTGATTTCCAATTTAATTGCACTATGATTCAATAATATGCATGAAAATTTTCAGTTCTTTTGCATTTGCTTAATCATGTTCCCTGAGCTAGTATGTGGTTCATTTTAGAGAAAGTTCTGTGTATTTTTACGTTGTTAGGTGGAAAAATCTAGGTTTGTATATTCAAAAGTTTGTTTCAGCTCTGCTATTTCTATTTTGAGCTTCTGTCTAGTTTATTGGACTAGTTATGACAGTAGGGTATTGAAGTTCCCCTTTGCAATTGTGTTAGTGTTTATTTGATATTTTGTTTTCATTAATGTTTTTTCTATATTTGGTTGCCCCAGAATTTGATGCATATATTTTTTTTATTGTTATCTCTTCCTCTTGCATTATTTCCTTTACAAGGATGTATTGATCTTCTTTATTTCTCTTAATCAGTATTGGCTTAAAATCCACTTTTTCTGAAAATAGAATAGCTACACTTGCCTTTTCTCTGGATCCTTGTTGATGGAGTATTGATTTCTATCATTTGACTTTCAGTCCAAGAATTTCTTTTTGAATTAAACATGTTCCTTGTTTGTAGCATATTGTTGGATCTTCCTTCTTGATCCACTCTGCCAGTCTGATTCTTTTTATTGGTGAATTGAGACCATTTACATTGATGGTCAAAACTGATATGTATTGACACCTTTTTCATGTTATTTTCTTGTTGCTGGTTCCATTTTATTACCCCTTGGTGTAATTACTTGCCTTGCCTGGAGTATTCACTCTGTTGGGGTTCATGGAGATGTAGTCCCCATTATCTCTTTCCAGAATGAGCTTCAGAACATTTTGGAGTGCCTGCTTAGTGATCATGAATCTCTTTATGTGTTCTTTATCACCCAAGTATCTTCTTTCTCCATCAGTTTTGAGAGGTAGCACTGTGGGATAGATACAACAATCTGGGATAGAGGTTGTTTGCTTTTAGAGTTTGAAATACTTCACTCCAAGCTCTCTTTGACTCAAGGGTTTGTATTGAGAAGTCTGATGAGCTTTGCTTTATAGGTGATTTATTCTTTAACAGCTTTTGATATTCTGTTCTTGTGTTGAATTCCTGGAAACTTGACTGAAACTCTTGGTGGATATTTTTATCATTGCTAATGGAGTTATGCATGCCTCACTTATCTGGATGTCAAAATACTTTTTCCAGGCTTGGTAAGTTTTTTGCTTCTGTAAACAGGTTTTTTAATGTCATTTGTTCTTGTCCTCTTTTTTCATTGAATCTTTTGGGGGGGGGGGGTACCAGGGATTTAACTCGCGACCTCACGCTTGCCAGGCAGGCGCTTATGCCACTGAGCTAAATCCCCGGCCCCTTTTCATTGACTCTTAAAAAAAAATCTTATGTTATTCTTCTTTTCATTACCTAGCAGCCATTGGATTTATTTTGTTGTTTTTAAGAAATCTTTATCCTCATGATCAATAACCACAATTCTGTCTTCTATATCTGATATTGTGTCCTCCCATAGGCTCATTCTGCTGTATATACTTTCAGTGAAATTTTTAATCTCCTAGATACTTGTTTAAGATAGTTGCATTGATTCCATTTCTTTCATATGTTGGACATTCATGATTTCCATCAATTTCCTAAGCTCTTCTATGTTCTTACCTTTATCTACTTTAGAGTCACTAACCATGTCCTTCATTATGGTCACAATCTCTATAGTTTTGTGAAAGATTATTTATGATTTTCTTTTCCTAGAGCCTCATTCATCTGCCTTATTACTTCTGCTGTTGACACTTCAGAGAGTACAGGTGGGTGGCTAATACGTAGTTTTCTACATCATTGCCCCTGGGTTTGCCTTTGGTTAGCTGGAAGTCTGGAGTTGCATCATGCTTTCTTGTCTTCACATTTATTTAGTTTAATTCTTGGGTTGATGTTTGTAAACTGCCTATGGAAGGTAGCTTTATGGCTAGTATTGAGAACCCTTAGGAAATCACTACTTCTCAGAGATGATGTTCAGGTGTAGCTAGCTTTTCGATTTTGAGTCAGAGCCAGAATCCAGACACCAACATTATATGTCAACACCTTAGTAACAATAAACATTTTCTAATCATAACTGATAGCCTTAGGCTTTTTAGATGAGAAAGATAGTTTAAAATAACAAGTCTGGCTTACAAAACCACATAAAGAGTAAGTAAAAGAGCCTTCTTGGTTGTCTTTCAGCCATGTGGTGCAACTTTACACAAGGTCAAGGCAAAGGTTACAGTCACCATGTTTCTACAGGTTTAAGCCATTGTCCTAAACAGTGAGCTAGGGCTCAAATAGAAAGCACTGCTTGCCACCTCCTTCTGCAATGAGGTCCTTCTTTTTGCTCTTACCATAGGTTTCAATTTTCACTTCAGATCTTTGCTTGGTCTTGGAGAATCATGTCCCTCATTCTTTCCCTCCTCATGTTGATAAATTCTACCATCTAGGCATGAAATCTTGGAGAGGCTTTTTTTCTACTCCTCATCATTGCTATCTTCCTGGGTGGCCCACAAAATATAACAAAAAACACTACAGTAAAATAATAGTTGTTAAGGGAAATACCCACTGAGGAATAATAAAATTAGTGAATAAGAGTTTTATGACAAATAAGATATTTACATAGCTTCAAAGTAACCCCTCCAAAATCCTATTTTGATAGTTTTAAAATATGTCCACAAATTCATTGAAATTTCTTCCTCTAGAACAGGAAATTTAATTAATCTTCTCTTGAGTATGGATTAGATTTAGAAACAGACTTCTAATGAAATTCTAACATTCATAGTATGAAAAAATAGAAAAATAACATGATGGTGGAAAAATCTGTTAAATACTTTACATCTTAACTAAATGATAATTTGACATTACTAGCAATAATTACTTACATCATGGGACCCTGCAGTGCGAAGTTCACTACCTCTGAGACATTCTTTCCCAACATTAATAACTTCAGTTAGGCCATCATGACAAACCGAAGCCAAGGAATGCCTTAAAAAAAATACTTCACCAGGACTTTCAAACCTGCCAAAATAATAAAAATGGAGTACTAAAAATCTGCTACAGATTAAAGTAGATGAGGGAAATATAATTACTAAATTCAATGTAGTATTCTGGATTGGATCATGGAATAGATAAAAGCTATTAGTGTAAAACTAGAAAAGCCCAAATAGTCAGTGATAATATTTTAATGTTGTTATTCTTTGGTTTCATTATTATAAGCATTAGGGGAAAGTAAGTCAAATGTCCATGGAAATTTTCTGGTCTATGTTTAAAAGTCATCTCAAGAGACCAAAATGGTGGAGCAGTAAGCAGCAGAGAAAATAGCCTCTCTGAGACTTAATATCCAGGTGCTGGAATACAGCATGATAAGGAAGACGAGAAGGAATTCTTCCTGGGTCCAGGAAGAATTTGAAGTGCTAATTGAATGCTCAGAGAGAGTAAAGAGGAAACTTCAATGAAAAAAAAGGAGGTTGATGTCAGCACCTTCTCCCTGGGATGCACTGCATGAGAAGAGTGGTTCAAATTGTGGACACATGATCATGGTGACAGCTGGTGACCCCAGAGGCCACTGCAGAGAGATGTAGCAGTGGGGGGGATTGGCAGATGTGGAGGTGAGTGCAAAGGACTTAATCCACCCATGGAAGAGAGTGACTGGTGAGGAGCCATCTTGGAGATGGGTCAGCTGAGCTCAGGACCTAGATCCACTGCTGGCTCCATCTAGCAGATCTCAACTGAGCTCAGACACATGGAAATTGCCTGGGTGGCACTGAGCCCAACATTACTGGTCTCCAGACTGGCCTGCTGACATTATCCACTACCACGCCAAAATCTACTGATGGCTTGCTGGGAGAGATCAGCATGATGTAAAATTCTTTTTCCAAAGGTTATCTACTAGTGAAACCAGAGAGAATCTTGCAAGTGGACTGTTTATTTTTCTTCCCCCAAACCTTTCTCCTTCATTGTTTTTAACATGTATCCTAACCTCTTTGTGGAAGTGATTCTGTTCTGATATTCCTTCTATCTCTTCTATCACTTTTCCTTCAACCTTCTGCACCAGTTTCCCAAAGTTGGTGTGATCAACCTTCATGCTCCAACTTTACTTCTAATTGCTGCCTCTTCTTCCCCATCTCTATTTTATCCTTAATCCATCTTAAATGTTAAGAGAATAAAACCAAATAAAATAAAACAGAATAAAGACAATAAAAGCAATACAAGACTTAAAAATAAGATATGAAATCAGCAATGGCTACCATAATGCCTCTTGTTATTTTCAAAATACCTGGCCATGACATCAGAACCAATAAAATCAAATAAAACGGAACATAATAAAACTAATCCAAACAAACCAGTGAAAGTGATACAGGACTTCAAAACAAGATAATAGGAAATCAACAATAGCTACCATATTTTATCTTGTTACCTTCAAAATACCTTCCCATGCCATCAGACAGCATAAAATCAAACCAAACAGAATTTAAAAAACAGAATAAAATCAATCAAAACAAAATAATGAAAATGATACAAGACCTTAAAACAAAATAATAGAGAATTAACAATGGCTGCTACCTTCACTTTTCAGATGTTTCCTCCCTTTTCACTTTCATAATATCTAGTGTATATTTTGGATCCCAGTAACTCCTTCAGTTTTTTTATACTAGAGAGACAACATGTTGCTCACCTACGAGTTTAAACCATTTCATCCAAGAGCATGATCACAAGTTGCATCCATTTACCTACAAGAGCCTTGTGATTATCCTTCTTTATACCTGAGTAGCTTTTCATTGTATAAAAATGTCTTATCTTCTTATACATTCTGCAGTTGATGGGAAATCTACCCCTGCTTTCCTTTGGTTCCCTACTGCATGGAGAATTGTTTTCTCTCCTTTGACTTTCAGTCTAAGAATTTTCTTTGAGTTAATGTGTTTCTTGTATACCACATATTGATGGATCTTGTTTCCTGATGCACTCTGCCTGTGTTTCTTTTTATTGGTTAATTGAGGCCATCTACATTAATGGTTATGGCCAATATGCACTAGTTCATCTGTTCCATGATTTTGTACTTGCCATTGCCTCCCTTTGTTCCCTCCATTGAGTTGTCTGCCCCACTAAGCAATCCCACTCTGTAGCTGTTCCTGAGACCATCATAATTTTTATCTCTCTCTAGAATATCCTTCAGTACTCTTTATCAGGTTTATTTGGAGATCATGAATTCCTTCACTTGTTCTTTGTCATGCAAGTATCTTATTTCTTCATTAATTTTGAAAGATAGTTTTGCAGTGTACATTAATCTGGGTTGGAAGTTTTTTTCTGTCAAGACTTGAAATACTCCACTCCAAGCTCCTCTTCACATGATGGTTTGAGAAGACTGTCATGATTCTGATGGGTTTTCCTTTATAAGTGATCTGTTTCTCTTCTCTAACATTCTTTAATATTCTGCTCTTGGCCTGAATTTTTGATATCTTGATTATTATATGTCTAGGTGTAGATTTATTTTGGTTATGGTTAGCTGGAGTTTTAAATGCCTTACTTACCTGCATATCACATCTTTTTCCTGTGCTTGGAATGTTTTCTGCTATTACTTCTTTTTATGTCATTTGTGTTGATTCCTTCTTTTTTACTGACACCTATCATTCTTAAATTATTTTTCTTTGCATTGTTTTGCAGCCATTGAATTGTTATTTCCTGATCCCTTATTTTTAAGAGATCTTTCCTTTCCCAATTGCTAGCTGCTATCCTGTCTTCAAAGTCTGAAAGTTTATCTTCAATTTCTTTCAAGCAGTTTTGCCAGCTTTCAATGCAGTTTTTAATTTTCTGGATATCTCTTTGAATCTGTTTCATGCATTCCAATTCTTCTCTATAGTGTTCATTCAGAGTTTCCCTCATTCCCCTATGCTTCTCTTTTTTTAAATTATGTCCTGTTTAAATATGTTCAACAACCCTTTTATTATGTTTGTCACTTCTTCTTTTGCCTGAGATATTATTTCTAATCTGGTTTCTTTTAGTATCATGCAGTAGTTTCTTTTTTTACTTCAGTTACCATTATCTTAGAAATTTCAACTTCCACTTTCCTCCATGTCCATGTTTCCTGGATTTATTCCATTTGAGCTGGAGACCAGAGATTGTCTTTTGCTCCTTTGCCTTGATACCTTCTTGGTTTCATCTGGATAGGTAGGTTGTGGAGTCCTATATGCTTTCCATATTGGCTCCCTGGCCATAGTGTAGGGGATGGACCAGGCATCTGTGTATATTCTAACCCAGATTCCCCAGTGTGGGGAACCACCCAGATGACTGTCCTTGACTCCCCATGAAAGGAAGAGCAACTGTACCCATTTTGCATAAGCTTTTCCTTATCTCCATGTATTGATGTGTACAGAGCTGGCTCGGTATTTCTTTGTCCCTTCAATTGGTTTTAAGCAATGTAAACTGTGCTAGCCAATTACCAACTATTAATTACATGTAATCTCTGAAGCAAAGTGATGGATCAGTGTTACCCCATCCAGTTACTCCCCAAACACGTGGTTGAGTTAGGTGAAATGGTGAGCCATGCTCCATGCTATTGGCTGAAACCAAAGCTCAAGAGAGGCTATGACTTCCCAGGGCAAAAAAGATTGTACATCAGAACTGAAGCACTGACCTCCAAATAATTAGACACTACCTCAGTTGTGTTACATAAATTACTCTCTCTGCATTTCGTGCCCTCTGTATACTGCAGAGATTTCAGACAGCCTACCAAGCTCAGCTCCTGGTAGTCACAGAAGTCATGTATTTTCCACCATTCTCACTGTCACTCATCCTCAAGCTATTTCCCTCATGGAGAATCAACAAAAAATGGTTGAGCTCTGGTGTGGCCTTAGTTCTGGTGAACCAGCATTTTAGCTGGACTTAGGACGTGTTGTCTCCCCATAACTGTATGCATGTTTTAGTGTCTTTATTCTCACCTAGTGTACTTATTCTTGCACTGAAAGTGACAGATTGAAATTAATTCACTAAAATTTCAATAACTTCTCCTTGATATTACAAATATAAACCTGGACTGCAGCAAGGATGGGAAAAGGTTGCTTATATCCAGGAGGCACTGGAATGTAGGGCAGGTTTCTCCAAACATTCACAGCTTCTCCAAGGTATGGCTGTCTGGTTCTCCTGGCCTTCAGTGGGTACCTGTAGGAGAATCCTGATGGTGCCCCTTGTGCATGCAGGGACTAAGCTGGCTTCTTTTCCCTACTCATGCTGGCTACTCACAGAAGAGTCCCACTGGTATCCTGCATGCATGTGGAGTCTGGGTTGGCTGCTTCATTTTAAACTTTGACCTCCAGGGAAAAACACATGAAAGACATATTCTTCATATAATTTTCTGGTTGGTTTAAATTTTATTATATAACCACAAATCTAGTTCATATGGTTAAAAGTGGCTAATTAAGATTTAGCTCAGTTTGTTGTTTTCTAGGCTATGTTTGATGCTATTGGCACCACTAGAGCCAAAATTTACATAATTGTTCTAAACAGTTGTTTGTCCTAGTATTCCATAACTGAGATACCTACCCTAAGGATCACAGAAAGTATTGTGGCACAGTGCCAAAGAACCAGGGATTAGGCCAAACAGGCAACAACTTCTCATCTGCAACAAACTAAAGATGTAAGATCTTCCAACAAACTCAAAACCCAAAAACCAGATGCACCTGGAAGATACCTCAGAGAAGTAGTCATCACCTCAGGATCCTAAATAAAACAATCCATCATAAGCAACCTACAAGCAATGCCCCAGGAATTAAACTTTAAAAAGAGAGAAAAGAAAATGAGAAGACACTTAATCAAAATGAAATCCCAGACATCCAGTTCACCAAAGGCAAATCCAGGTGGCAATAAGGTGGGACATTCTGAAAGCCTCCCATGAGGACTCCTTGAAGATTTAACAACAAAAAATGAAAAGAGAAATACTCTTTCAGATAACTACAGAGGTTACCAAAATACACACCATGCTTAGTGACATTAGAGAAGATACAAAAAATAGATAAACTTAAGAAAATTATGGAAGTTCATCATAGGAAAGAAATGGAATCCATAAAGCAGATTCAAGCAGATATCCAGGAATACAAAACTCCACTGAAAGTATTCAAGGCAGATTAGGACAATTGAGGATGAAATTTCAGATTCTGAAGATGAGCTTGTATTTATCAACCAAGAGAAAAAAGATTTCTCAAAAATAGCAAGGGATCATGAGAAATCAATCCAGTAGCTTCTAGATGAGACAAAGAAGAATAACTTGAGATTGATTAGAATCAATGAAAAAGCAGAAGAAACCACAAAAGACATTTAAAAATGTTCCTGATAGAGAAAAACAACTTGATGTATAGATAAATGAGACAAATAGAACTCCAATTAGCCATATCAAAAAAAAATTCTACAGCCTGGCATATCATAGTCAAGATTCCAAAAATTCAACACAAGAATAGAATGTTAAAAGCTATTATAGAAAGGAAACAAATCATCTAGGAAGAAAAACCCATCAGAATCACAGATGACTTCTCAGCACAAACTCTCTAGTCAAAGAGAGCTGGGGTAAAGTAATCCAAGTTCTAAAAGAAAAAACTTTCAACCCAGATTGATGTACCTCTCAAAACAATCTTTCAAAATTGATGGAGACATAAGATGCTTCCATGACAAAAATCATCTGAGGAAATTTATGACCACCAAACTAGCACTCCATAATGTTCTGAAAGACATTCTAGAAAGAAAGAACCTCAACAGAGGAAATCCACCAGGGAAGCAATTAGAGAGGGAAAGCAAAGGACGAGCCAACAACAGAAAAATAACATGAAAAGGATAAATATATATATATATATATATATATATATATATCAGTATAATCATCAATTATAATGGTGTAACTTCAACAATCAAGACACAGACTGAAAGAATGGATCAAGAAGCAAGATTCAACAATATGCTGCATATAAGAAACATATTTCTTTCAAAAAGAAATTCACAGAATGAAAGTCAAATGATGGGAAACAATACTCCATGTGACAGGAACCCAGAAAAAAACCAGAAGTAGCTATTCTATTTGTAGACAACGTAAATTTTAAGCCAAGACTGATTAAGAGAGATAAAGGCCACTACCTCCTCGTAAGGGAACAATCTAAGAGTAAGAGACAACAATCATAAATAAATATGCAACAAATGCCAGTGTGTCTAACTATAGAAAACAATTACTAACAGACATGAAAAATCAAATAAGCTCTAATACAATTATTTTGGGAGACCTCAATACTCTACTCTCACAGAGATACAGATCAATTAGACAAATGAAAACCAACAACACGATATTATAAGTAAATCAAACTTTTGAACAAATGAATTTAGTAAATGTCTATAGAGTGCTCCACCCCACAACATCATAATGCACATTCTTCTTAGCTGCACATGGGATATTCTCCAAAATAGACCACATACTGGCCCATAGAACATGCTTAAGTAAATGCAAAGGAATATAAATTATTCCATGCATACTATCAGACCACAATGCAATAAAAATGGAAATTCATGGCAAAAGAAACTATGAGAACATCATAAACACATGGAAATTAAATACTGCCCTACTGAACAACCAATGGGTCACAGATGAAATTAAAATATTACATAGTTTCTACAGTTGAATGATAATGACAGAACAACATACCAGAACTTATGGGACATAATGAAAGCAGTCTTAAGGGGGAAATTTATAGCAGTAAATAACCATTTCAGTAAAACAGAGTAAGCACATATAAACAACTTAATGATGAACCTCTAACTTCTATAAAAAGAAGAGCAAACTAAGCCAAAAGCTCATATGAGGGAGGAAATTATAAAGATCTGAGCAGAAATTAATGCACTGCAGACTCAAAAACAATACAAAGAATCAATAAATCAAAGAGCTAGCTTTCTGAAAGATTAAATCAAATTGACAAATCCTCATCTAACCTTATCAAAAAAAAAGATTCAAATCTAAGCAATTAAAAATGAAAAAGGTGAAATCACAATAGATGCTGCAGAAATCCAGAAGATCATTTATATCTAAATTGAACACTTGTATTCCAATAAGATGGAAAATACAGAAAATAAGGACAAATTCCTAGATATATACGAATTACCAATGATGAACCAAGAAAATATGAAATTCTAAATAAATCAATATCAATCAATGAAATCAAAGATTTAAGTAAAAACCTATCAGCAAAGAAAAGCTCAGGTCCTGATGAACTCACTGCTGAATTTCACAAGAAATTTAGGGAAGACCTAACACCACCACCTCTCAAACTTTAATGAAATTGAAAGTAGGGCAATACACCCAAATTCATTCCTGGGATCAAGCATTATCCTGATACCAACACCAGAGAAGGATTCAACTAAGAAAGAGAACTACAGGCCAATTTCTCTAATGAACATAGATGCCAAAATCCTTAATAAGATACTGGAAAACAGAATGCGGCAAATCTTCACGATTATACAGCATGATCAAGTAGATTCATCCTAGGTAGGTAGGAATGTTTCAACATATGTAAATTGATTAATGTAATACACTATATTAACAGAGCCAAGGACAAAAACCATATGATCATCTCAATAGACGCAGAAAAAGCTTCTGACAAAGTCCAGCACTGATTCACAATAAAAGCCCTACAGAAAACTGGAATAAATGGTCTTAATCTCAATCCAATAAAAAGTCATATATGACAAAACAACAGCAAACATCATACTAAAAGGGCAAAAACTGAAAACTATCTCTCTAAAATCCGGAACAAGGCAAGGATGTTCATTGTCTCCACTCTTATTCAACACAGTCCTGGAAACTTTTTCTGGAGCAATTAGACAATAGAAAGGAGTAAAAGGAATAAAGATAGGAAGGGAAGTTGAACCATAGTTATTTGAAAATGATGGAAACTCTACATAGAAGACCTCAAAAGCTCCAACAAAAGACTACTTGCTTGATTTAATAAGCAAATTCAGTAATGTAGCTGGATACAAAGTCAATATTTAAAATTTAATAGCCTTCCTGTACATGAACAACATACTGAGAGACAAATTAGGGAAACAAAACCTTTCACAATAGCATACAAAAAATGAAATACATAGGAATAAATCTAAAAAAGGATGCAAAAGACCTCTCTATTGAAAATTACAGTACTCTGAAAAAGAAGATTGAAGAGGATATTAGAAAATGGAGATATATCTCTTGCTCTTGGATATGAAGAATCAACATGGTGAAAATGGCCATACTTCCAAAACTGTTATACAGATTCAATGGAATTCCAATCAAAATTCCAATAGCACATCTCACAGAATTAGAAAAAATAATCCTAAAATTCATCTAGAACCAGAAGTGACTTAGAATAGCAAAGGCAATCCTGGGCACCAAAGACAAGACAGGGGCATCACAATCCCTAACTTGAAATTATACTACAAAGCTATTGTGATAAAAAGTGTAATGTTGGAAAAAAAACAGAACTGAAGATCAATGAAACAGATTAGATGCAGAAACAACTTCAGACACACTTTGCCAATTTATCTTGACAAAGGTGCCAAACACATTCACTGGAAGAAAGATATCCTCTTTAATAAATGGTGCTGGAAAAACTGACTGTACACATAACGAAGATTAAAACTGGACCCATATCTTTCACCACGCACTAAGCTAAAACCAGAATGGGTCAAATATCCTAAGATTAAAACAGAAATAATCTGTAAATAAATCTGGAAGGTAAAGTAGGGAAAACTTTTTAAGACATTGGTGTACGCAAAGACTTTATAAATAAAACACCAATTGCACATGAACTATCATAAAGAATCAACAAGTGAGATCTCATCTTATAGATAAGCTTTTGCAAAGCAAGACAAACCACCAAGAGAGTGAATAGACAACCCATAATGTGGGAGAAAATGTTTTCTGCGTGTTCCTCAGGCAAAGGATTACTATTAAGGGCATATAAAGAACCCAAAAAAATTAGTCCTCCCACATTTAAAGACCCAAAAATGAGCATCTGAGATGAATACATATTTTTCAGATGAAGTAATATGAATAGCAAATAAATATGTGAAAAAATGTTCAACGTCACTGGTCATTTGAGAGATACAAATTAAAACAACACTGAGATTCCACCTCACTCAGAAAAGAATGGGTACTTTCAAGAAATCAACCAATAAAAAATGCTGGAGGGGCTATGGGGAAAAAAGAATCCTTCTTCACTGTTAGTGGGAGTGTAAACTGTTACAACCACTGTGGATATCAATGTGGAGGTTCTTCAAAAAACTAGGATTAGAGGTTCCATTCCACCCAGCTATTCCCCTTCTGGGTATCTTCCCAAAAGAATTAAAAACATTGTACCACAGTGATATATGTGTACCCATGTTTTTAGTAGCACAATTTGTGGTAGCTAGATCTTGGAAACAACCTAAATACTCATCAATTGAGGAATGTATAAAAAAGATGTAGTATTTTTATACAATGGAGCACTACTCAGCCATAAAGTAAGATAAGCTGGAGACTTTTATAGATAAACTTGAGAACATACTCGTAAGTGAGATAAAAATAGTTAAGACAGTTATACTACTGATTTCTCTAAGTTCATTGAAGAGAAAGATTTGTGCTGGTATAGTTTGGACAATTGAATTCAGATGTTTTGTGCTCTGGGTGGATGATTTGGGGATGACAATGTGCAATGTATGTCCCATTGTAATGCTGATTGATGCATTTTAAAATTTTATTTTGTTTTGTTTGGTTTTTTGCTTTGAAATAAAATGGATTTGAAAAAATTTATCTCTATGCTGAACATTTTTTAAGACAGTAAGTTACAAATATAACATAAAATGGATTTTTTAAAAAGGTATGCCGTGTATCCTTAATCAGTCAGAGACCTCTAAGTTTTGCTTGCTTAGAAATATAATTGAGTGGCCCTAAAGCAAGGCCAGCAGATTGCTATAGCTTTTGGTTTCAAACAGGAGCCTAAAGAGAATTCTTTCTGTGGTCTGTTGGCCATTTCAGAACTTTGGAAATGTAATGGTCAATTCATCAGAAAGAAATAGCAGGTGAGTGTGGCAGACTTTCGGAGACCTGCAGGAGAGTGACCCTGGCACGTTGGGACCTGCACCATGTGGTTGACTTGGGGTGGCGGGGAGAACAAGGAACTCCTCCCCTCTCTGGGTGGTGGCTATGAGCTTGCTGGCACACGGGCTGAGAATCAAACATTTCATGTCACACTGTCCCCCGTCCCGTGCCCCCCCTCCAGCAAGTGGGAGCCAGTGAACTACAAATCTTATGAAAAGATTGGCTATGTTATTTAGTATGAGCTCCCCATATGCAAAGATAAGAACAACCATTTGGAAGAAAACAAGAGACAATATGACAGACAGTGAAGATCTCTGGTTGTCTAGCTTTGACACTTATGCTTTCGTATGTCCCATTCTGTTCTGTTTTGTTTTGTTTAATTTTACCCCCTTTTAAAATAAAATAAAAAAAGAAATATAATTGAATAAGATCAAGATGTGTGTAGGAAATTAAATGTGCAATTTATGTATTGGTCTGCCACTTCTACTTTAAGAAAATCAGCTATTGTGGTTTCCACACGATGCCTGTCTTGTGTTCGCTAGGTTGTACTTATTTTCCCGCTTTCACTCAGCTCAAGTTTGATCTGCAAATCCAGTTTCTCTCACTCTTCACAATATTAAAAAAAAGGAAACCACCTCTTCACTTAAAAAAGTTATTTTTATCCCACTTCAGACTGTTAATGGAGATTACTATCATTAATATTTCTCCTTCCCTTGCAGTCAGCAGCTCTGTACAGAGCCTCTTCTGAAATGTGCTCAGGACGTTGGTGACCCAGGCTCCTGCCAGTGCCTCTCTGCAGCCTCCCAGACCCCATCTGCATCTTTCTGGTCCTGCTTCTATATCTACTTCCTCTGTCTTCACAGTCTTCCACTAGTGTTACTTCTACATATGGTTTCCACAAAATCTTCATTCTCACTTCACCTCAATGCTTACATTTCCACACCTGATTTAAACCTATGACTTGCAAATGTTTAAAGCAGGAAGGAGTAGAAGTGTGCCCCACATGCCTCTCACTAGAGGGTCTCTCTAAGCAGAAGTCATGGGTAAGTTGTTCATTAATGCAGTAAATATCTAAGGTACTGCATCCTGGCTGTCAGACACTTGCCAGGGGGAGGATACAATGATAAACAAGACAAATGAGGAGACAGTACGAGGCTTGAGGAACCTTGCCCTTTTCCCCCACACTCTTGTGAGGCAGGGAGATAGTAAGAGCCTTGGGGAGAATGAACTATGAAGCCTCTGCAGGCCTGGTTGGGTTTAGGTTTCATTTGCTAAGATTTGGGTATAATTTCATGACTTATCAAGAGGTTCATATAGTATTCTAAATGTCTTAGATACATTTCTTGTTGCTTAGACAAAATACCCATACCCAAAGTTAAAAGAAGAAAGGTCTATTTAGCTTACAGTTTCTAGAGGTTTCAGTTCAATAATAGGCTGGTTCCCAGGCAAGGTGTCTTGGCGGAGAAGAACAATTCATAGGGTGCAGACTATAGCAAAGCAGAGAAAGAGATAGAGGGAGAGAGGCAGACACAGAGACAGTCAGAGAGAGAGAAAGAGAGAGAGAGGAGAAGAGAGAGAGACAAAGAGAGACTTTTATGCAGGCTACCTTCCATAGGGCAAGTATAGCACTCATACCCCTAATCCCAGCATTAGACCATAAATTAATCACAAATTCTACATTCAGTCACCTCCAAGAATCCTGTCTCCCCCATGACCATATAAAGCTTTGGGAGATATCCAGACACAAAACATAACACTAAATAATCAGTGTTAGTAAAGCATATGTATTAGAAAATGTTGAAGATGAACAGAATCCTTCGAGAAGATGAGACGATTTCTCAGAAGGATACTGGCTCTTGAGAAAGGGTACGTGTTTTGGCAAAGGAGGTCAACTGACGGACAGGTAGCCAGGGGAAGGCCAAGGAAGAGTGAGTCAGAAACATTCAATGAAGGAAGATAGCCAAAGCCAGAGCACCGGAGAGTCCAAAAACAAATAGATATTTTAAGTATACATTTTTGGTATACATAGGGGGATGGTATAAAAAAAGAATCAAGTTATGTCATGTACAGGCATCAATTCCCTATTAAAATATAGTGTCCAGTCAGTGCCCAGAAATAAGATATTCACACTTCCCTAAAGAATTTCTTTATCCTGTTAAATTTATAATTAATGACACTTGTTATATATCCTAAACTCCTATAGGCCCAATTCTTGCTTGTAACCCCATAGTTGATCTCCATTTGGCTGAGATGTAGTCATTTTCTTATGTAAAAAACCCTAAACAATGGGTCCCTTTGGCAATCAGTTCAGCACCTCCCTTCCGCCACCACCAGTTTCATTTGCCTAGAGAGTATTTGCTTTTGTTTTGCAATAAATACTGATTTCTGACTTTGCTCTACAATCAAATGCCTTTTGCTCAATGCTCTTTTGAGCTCTTTTGAGCTCTACCTTGTATTTCTTTCTAGATTGAAAAAAGAGCCACATGGTAACAGTTGGAAATCTTGGGCTGCAAAAGTTCAGAAAGCCTGTGGTAAATCAGATGTCCAGCCCTACTTGTACAAGTAGGTGTATATATCAGAGAGTAGCAGCTATTCATTACATTGCTTGAGGGACCTATCTGGAGCTCAGGAAGGGACGGTAAATTCATGCCAAGTTATCTAGACAGTTTATCAGACTTTAAAAAAAAACCTTCATAAGTTTTTGTATTAAGAAAAAGCCTTGAGCAAAAGAAAAACTCAATGTTATGAAGACTATCGAGACATCATCCAGCAACCTTCTCATTAAAACTGCTTTGCTACTATTTTAGAGTTACATATACTCATAAAAGTTAATTTTCTCTAAATTGAGAGGTTCCTTATATAACTGTATGTCTTACGCTTAAATTTTAAAATCAGAACCAAGATCCCAAGAGAAAACTGGTTCTTTTTTCATCTCTTTTTGCTTTGATGCTCCAAGGTTAGCCATCCTCGTTAAGGACCTGGTAAACTTTTCCATCAACCTTTATTTTCCTAGTGCTTTGTTTAAAATAAAACACTGGGGGGGGGGGAGTAGTTACTCATGTCTAATTAAAGAAATCCATTACATTAAGTACTTTATTTGCAAAGAAAGTCCTATCTCTCAGAAATTGGCATAACGTTGCTTCCTTTTTTCCTTTAAAACTTACAGATGATAAAAGGATACAAGCGAGAAGAGGTCATAGTTGATGGCAGCTACATTTAGCTTTGACACGCACAGAGAAGAATCACACAGGTGTAGGCGGTATAACATAGTGGGCAAGAACATGTCCTCAGAGGCTTTGGCTTCTAACCCAACTTCTTTTACTCATCATTGTGTGCTTTGGACAAGTTTTATTTTTTAAAGAAAATGATTTTTATTGGTACATTTTAGGTATACATAGGGGAATGGTATAAAAAAAGAATCAAGTTATGTCATGTACAGGCACCAATTCCCTTAAAAATGGGCAAATTTTTAAACCTATATATGCTTCAGTGTCCTCATCTGCAAAATGGAAGTAATAAAGACACATGCCTCATGAGGTTGTCTTGATATATACAAATTATTTGGACATTGCCTGGCATGAAATAAGAACTAAATATATCTTTATAGTATTATTTTCTACCAGTTCCTTGAAATAAAAAAATGGAACTAAGTGAAATGGTTTCTTGGTTTGGTGGGCAATGCTCAAAATTAACTAAAGCTACCAATAATATGGCTTTGATTACCAAATTAGTGGTTTACAAAGGAAAATCTATGCAGTTCTTCCTTGGTACCATGTCCCAAAACAGGGAAAACATTAGGAACCAGATATTCTCATCATTTGCATCTCCTGTATAAAAACTAAGAATTCTGAGATAAACAAATGCAATGAATTTGAAAATGATGTGCCAGCTACTTCCACCTGTGACATGAATAGTGGGAGTTATCAGGGATCTGTCCCTCAACTGCTAGGAAAGACATTTTCCTGCAGAATCCAGAGAGGAGCATCAACTCAGGATGGCTAAACCCAGCAATTTTTCACAACATGAAATTCCATTTTCTGTCATCAGCTTAATTTTTACAATCATAGGCATTGAAAGTGTTGTTGGGATCATCGTAAACAGTTTCATCGTAGCTGTAAATGTGACCATGTGGATTCAGAAAAAGGCTGTTTCCATCAGTGGGAAGATCCTGCTTTTCTTGAGTGCTTCCAGAATAGCTCTCCAAAGCTTCATGATGCTAGAAGTTATCTCAGTCTATACATTTCCAATTTCTTCTTTCAAGTGTGTCTTCAATTATACATACAAAGTATGTTTCACATTTTTAAGTTGTTGTGGCCTCTGGTTCGCTGCTGTGCTCAGTTTCTTCTACTTTGTGAAGATTGCCAACTTCTCCTACCCCCTTTTCCTGAAGCTGAAGTGGAGAATTTCTGGATTGATTCCTTGGCTCCTGTGGCTATCAGTACTTATTTCTTTCAGCTCCAGCGTATCCTTCCATAGGAGCCTCTGCACTGTGAGTTATAACAGTTCTATTTTCCACCACCCCAACCACACAAAGATCTTTGTGGTCAAGCTGGCTGTTTTATTTAACCTGGGGGTTTTCATTCCACTGATTATTTTCATCGTGACAGCTACTCTGCTCATCATTTCTCTCAAGAGGCACACCCTGCTGATTAAAAGCAGTGCCACTGGCTCCAGGGACCTCAGCATAAAGGCTCACATGGGGGCCATCAAAGCGATCAGCTGTTTTCTCATCCTCTACATTTTCAATGCAGTTGCCCTGTTTCTCTTTCTGTCCTCTTTTTCTAACAGTTTTTTCTGGACTATTTTGTTCAAAATCATCATAGCTGCCTATCCAGCTGCCCACTCCATTCTACTGATTCAGGACAACCCTGAGTTAAGAAGAGCTTGGAAGCAGATTCAACCTCAAATTCACCTTTACCAAAAAAAAATAGACTGTGAGATGAGCACCTGAGGAGGTGGAACAACAAGCCCTGCCCTTCCATCAAGTAGACTTCTCTCTTTGCTCCTCATTTCTTCCTCAAACCTGGTCCAATCCTTTTACTTGCTGTGAGCTTTTCTATAGGAGGTTGATCTTCATTTTTGTTTTCATAGGCACTTAATAGGCACAATCCTACTAATGCTTCATGTATTTTTTTGCCTGAGTTTATTATGTCTACCTATTCTCTTGCTCTATCTATAGCTATGATTCTAGAAATTGACTCCATATTAAAATCTTCACAGTGGACTTTTGAAAACATGAATGTCTAAATCATGTCTTAAATCTTGCAATAAATTAAATCATAATTTCTGGTGTTGGAACTTAGACAATTCCATAAAGTCTCCAGGTAATTCTGATGTGCAGCCAGCATTCATACAGCTATCAAAACTGAAAGTTCTGAAACTTTAGATCCTGGTAACTCTACTCTTTCCCATCTACGCACATTTTAAGCACATTCAAAATTATATACGGTAGGAAAAAAGGAGATAGAATTTATCTAGATGGGAAATAAATCAAGAGATGAAGGGAGAGAAAATAGACATGCAAAGTATTGAGATGTACCAACTCTACACAATGAATGTAATCATTATGTACTGCAAACATATACTTAAAAAATGATAAAGCTGAAGATATCTCAGAATAGAAATCCATTAAAATTTCCTTCAAAAAAGTCTAGGACAGACATAATGGTGCATATCTGTAATCTCAGCATGAGGCAGTCTAAGGCAAAAGGATATTGAGTTCAAGGCCAGTCAAAATTACATAGCAAGACTCTGTCTCCAAAAACTAAATAAATAAATAAATAAATAAATAAATAATTTGGAACTCTCTCTCAAGATTAACAATGCATAAAGTATCTTTCAACTTAAAAAAATTACCCTCCAACAATTCTCCTATATACGTGACCATAAATTTATACATATATGAAAATATGCAAAGATCCTCAATTAGAGCTTTGTTTATCAGTGAGAAGACTCAGTGAAATATTAAGCCATATATGGAGGTAGGGAACATGAATTTGGTGTATCAAATATCCAGGCGATAATGAGTTATATTTTCCTTATGTTATTTGGCTTATTTGGATGTCCTATACCATATGCCTATATCATTTTGAGGTCTCCTATCAAGATAATTGGACAGAGCTAAGAGTTCACTTTTGCTTCATAGATTCTGGATTGTGACTCATTTTGGTAATCAAAAATATTTATTCATTGTATTTGTCAATTCTGTATGCTTTAAATTTTTTGTCAATTGCTTATGCTTTGTTTCTTATACACAGTTTTTGCTAAAATGACAATTTTAAGCTGAGAACATATGAAGATTACAGTGTTTTCTTAATGGGGAATTTTATCCCTGTTTTATATATGTTGCATTTGAATTATTAGCTGAATTTTGCATGCTAAGAAATGTAATATTAGCATGCCTTTTAGTGGACTTTGACATAAAAGTCTGTGAAATGGGTCTTTTTATGAAATCTAGTCTATATTTCATTCAGGTTTCTATCTGCTTCTTATAAAACTGTAACAAACCATGGTTACTCTTCCAGCTAGTTAAGGGTTTTTAGAGCATCTGTCACATTCTTAAAGCAGAGGATAGGTTCTCTGGCACCTTCTGCTAAGTCCCCATTGAAGCCAATGGGCAATGGAATATTGACCAGAGAGGTACCTGAATCCCTTTCCAGAGACAGATCTCTGGTTTTGTGAACCAAGGAAAAGTGAAAGGACAACTGAGGAGCCATTTCCAGGGCACCTCTCTGGCAGATAGCCAAAGGTTCCTCAGTGGAATCTGGGTCCCAAGAGCCTGATGGTATCCAGCAGAAAATTTTCCATTTATATTTTGTACCTTTCTCTCTGCTAGTAACCGAGAAATTTCCCCTAAAATATTCTCCAACCTGTGAGAATTTAACTTGAGAACCACCTTATCATTAGATTACCCTCCGTCAGAAACCAGGCTGAGCTGAGGCAGCTTGCAACAACTGTTTGCCTTTCAAGGAGGAAAGTAGCTATCAAGGAAATGATTTGTATTTGTGTCTTGTATATGATAACTAACAGTAAGAAAGAGATTTTAGTCATTCTTTCTCTTCTTTCACGTACACATAGAAGACTGATTAACGTACCTTTACTAACATGGGGATGGTCCTTGCTAGGTGATGAGTATAAATTTAACTTGTGGCTTAGACATGAAAAAGTGTAGCCTTGTCTTATTACTAAAGAAGGTTGCCTAGGTGAACAGGTAGATAACAAGAATGTCTTAGAGACTTCACCCTAGTGCCCAGGGTGGAATTTTTCTCCAATCCATTTTTACCTGACTCTATCTTTTGAGGTGATCTCTTTTGCAGGTTAAGAAGTTGTACCAGTCAGGGTTTACTAGACAAAAAGATATAACACAAGATATACAACTGTATAAGAAATTACAAGATTGGCTTACAATGGTCAACCACAAAGTTGAATGAGGGAGTGTGCAGAGGATATCTGCATGCTAGAGGTTGAAAGGTCCAGTCCAAGGGCTGGAGTTTACTGCAGTGTCTCGTGCAAGTCTGTATCAGGAGGCTGATGTGTCTATGATATAACACTGAAGAATCTATTATGGAAGGCTGAAAGTCTACAATGAAGGCTGATGAGCCAATAACAAAGGCTGAAAAGTCTACAACACAGGCTGAAAAATCCTAAGTAGAAGTGAAACAGTCTGTGCCAGAAGCCAGGAGATGACATTCAAGCCGAGAGCAAAGACTGGAGCTTCTCCAAAGAAGCAGTATTCAGTCCCTCCTCATTTGCCTTTTATTGTATGCAGACTAGCCCCTGGGGTGGGTATAGCACTCACACCACCTACCTGCCCTCCTCTTTCACAGGCTGAGGATGTTACAAATTAGGGACCATGGCCCCCTGTTGCATCACTTAAAGTTCCAACCTTCTTAAATTGACACAATGGGCAATATCCCAGAATGGTAACTGTCTGTTCCCTATATCCCAGGATGTAGAGTTGCTGAGTAACTTAGCTAAGTTTCTAGACTTCTCAAGTTGACACAATGTATACACCATAATAGAAGTACTCCAACTAATTCTAAGTCTCTATTTGATATTTGCCCTCACTGTTTGAACAACTAGAAAGCAGTGGAGCAGGGTTTAGTGCTAAGCAATGTTTCCTTCTTTAAACGTGACTGTTGTAGCTGAGATTAATTACAATTTATGCTTTCAAAAAACTATTGGAGTTAACAGCTTGATTTTTCAGGGAATATAGGATTTCATACCAGTAAAAGGTGGCTAGTCTGACCCAGACTATTATCTGACCCATTTCCACATGGCCACTATCCTTTCTGGAAAGGATCACCTCAAGGAACACCTTACAGATAACTAAATCAAGTATAAATTAAATTAATTAAAGGAATGCCAATGCTTTCTTTAGTATTCACAAATAAGAAAATTGATGTCAAAATCTCTTGCTCTTTTTGAATGTATTCTTTTTTCTGTTTTTATTTTTTTAGAAAGAAAAAACAGAATTTCAAAATAATAAAATAGTGGAGCAACAATAATTAATATGTTGTGTGTATTACTATCTTCAGAGTAGTTACTCAGGGTATAAGATACAGGCATGGGATATTGTCCAAACAATATTAGCACACACCTTTCTTTTCAATAAATGTATTGGTTATTTTTCTCTCATTATTGGGACAAAAATACCTGGCACTCCAAATGAAAGAAGGAAAGGTTTATTTAGTTTACAGTTTGTGGAGGTTTCATCCCATCATCAGCTGGCTTCAAGGCAAGGTGGCATGGCACCAGGGCAAGACTTCAAGGAAGAAGCCAGCAAAAGCAGCCAGAGCAAAAGAGGAGGAAGAGTAAGCCTCTTTTCATCTTATATTGTATACAGGCCACCACGACCCCTCTTCAGGGTGGGTGAGGCACTCACAAAATCTCTGTGCCCTCTTCTTGCTCAGGATGAGAATATTTACAAAGTAAGGATCCTGGCTGCCTGCTGAGTCTCTCAGTTAAACTTCTAAACATCTCAAGTTGGCACACTATATCAACCATAACAATGAACTAAGAGACACTAAAAGTATGTCTTTTTTTCCATTTTATTCTGTTTATTTTTTATTGTGTATTTTATTTTTTATTTACTTTTTAAATTTTTTTGTTATTTTAAAGAAAATAAAAAAGAACAAAGCCAATCAAGACAAACCAGTGTAAGTGGCACAGGACTTCAACATGATAGAAAATCAACAATGGTTATCGTAATGCTTCCTGCTATCTTCAAAATAGTTGCAGATACTTACAGACATAGTAAAAATCAAACAGAACAGAATAGAATAGAACTAATAAAGACAAAACAATGAATGCAATAAAGGATCTCAAAATAAGATAATAGTAAATCCACAAAGGCTACCATAATATATCCTGTTATCTTGGAAATAGCTGCCCATGCCATCAGATACAACAAAATCAAACAAGACAAAACAGAACAAACCCAAACCAATGAAACAATGAAAATGACTTCAAAACAAGACTTCAAAACAAGATAATAGTGAATCAACAATGGTTACCACCCTCAGAAGCAAATTCCCATAGATGCCACTATGCATATTGAAATCATCTAAACAGATGATCAGACTACCAGCCCTTGACCTGAAAAGTCAGTGAAACACCAAAATCCACAAGCAAAATTGTATTCCACCTCAATAGCTATCACTGCAGCCCATATTTCTCTGGTCACCCATGATGGGGGTAGCGAGAGTGGCTCCTCTTTTTTCTAGCCCACATGCTGGAAGGGGTGGGCATTTGGCTATGCGCCCAGAAGCCCATGCATGGCAACCATTTGCTAGTATAACTATCTTAACTATCTTGCATATATATTTTTTTCCTTTTCCCTTCCTTTCTTTGCCCTTTCCTCATCACAATTTCTCTTTACTTTGGGCAGTTTCTTACCAATTTCACAATATCTATTGCACATTTTTAGCCCTATTTACTTTTACAGATATGAGTCTGATTTATTTCAAATAGGAGTATGGTCTTGAGTTGCATCCATTTACCTATAAAATTTTCAAGTTTAGATTTCTTTATGCCTGAGTACTACAGAATGATTTAAAAAAAACTATCCTTTTTATCCATTATTCAGATGATGGGCATTTGGGTTGTTTCCAAGATTTAGCTACTACAAGTTGTGCTGATATAAAAAATGGTTGTACATATATCTTTGTGGTATGATGTCTCTAATTCTTCTGGAAAGATTCTCATAAAAGGAATATCTGGGTTTGAATGGGACTTCTAATCCTAACTTTTTGAAGAATCTCCACTCTGATGGTAACAGTGACTGCACCAGTCTCCACCAACAGTGAAGAAGGGTTCCCTTTTCCCTACAGCCCCTCCAGAATTTGTTTTTGGTTGATTTCTTGATTATAGTCATTCTTTCTGGGGTGAGATGGAATCTCAGTGTTGTTTTAATTTGCATGTCTTGAATGACCAATGATGTTGAACATTTTTAAATGTATTTATTTGTCATTTTTGTTTTTTCATATGAGGAGTGTGCATTCATCACAGATGTCCATTTTTGGATTAGGTTTTTGAATTTGTAGGCCTGATTTTCTTCAGTTCTTTATATGTTTTGGATATGAGTCCTTTGTCTGAGAGACAACTGGCTATATTTTTTCCCATTCCATAAATTATCTTTTCACTTTGTAGGGGATTTGTTGGGTAAAAGCTTTTCAATAAGGTGAGATTCCATTTTTGATTCTTTGTAATACTTCCTGTGTGGTCTGGGTTTTGTTATAACATCTCAACCTGTACCTACATCTTGAAAATTTTTATGTTCTCTTCCAGTAGCTTTAGTATTTCTGTTTTAATATTTAGATCCTTGAACCATTTTTACTTTAGTTTAGTGCATGGTGATTGGTATGACTCTAGTTTTAGTCTTTGGCATGTAGAAAGCCGGTTTTCCAATGCCCATTTGTTAAAGAGACTATTTTTCTCAAAACGACATAAACACATGTAAAGTAGACAACACAACTCTGAACAACCAATGAGTCAGAGGAAATTAAAAACAAAATTATACAGTATCTACAATAAAACAATAACATCAATACAACATACCAGAAGCTACACAACATACAGGATGGAACAAAAGCAGTTCTATGAGTGAAATGTATAGTGATGAACTCTCACATCAGGAAAACAGAATAAGCTCAAATAACCTAATGTTGAATCTCCAGCTTCTAGAAAAATAAGAAATCTATCCCAAATCTCATATCAGGGAGGACATTATAAACATAAAAGAAAAATATTGCCTAAAATTTTTACAGTATTTTTGTCAAAATTGCACTAAACATAGATTCATTCACTCAGAAGAAATGGACAGATTCCTAGACACAATCGAATTGCCAAAACTAAATTAAGATATAAAATTCTAACCTGGTATCAGTCAATGAAATTGAAAATATAACTTAAAACTTACCAATAAAAAAAGCCCAGGCCCTGGCAGGTTTACTGTTGAATTATACAAGAAATTTAGAGAGTAACTAATGCTACTAATGGTGAAATTCCTTAAAGAATTTGAAAGAGAAGCAATACCTCCAGAGGCATTCCTTAAAGCATGTATTACGCTGATTCAAAAGCCAGAGAAGAGTCCAACAAATAAAGAAAACTACAGACCAATCTCCTTAGTGAACATTGATGCAAAAATCCTTAAGAAGATACTGGCAAACAGAATTGAGGAAATCATCAAGAAGATTATACATCATGAACAAGCAGGACTCATCCCAGGAATGCAGGGATGGTTCAACATACACAATCAATAAATGTAATACATCATATTAACAGAACCAAAGACAAAAGTCTCATAATCATCTTAATAAATGCAGAAAAGGTATTGGACAAAGTCCAATACTCATTCATGATACAAACCATACAGAAAGTTGTAATAGATGGTATTTGCTTCAATCTTGTAAGAGCCCTTTATGACAAACCAACAGCTAACATCATATTAAATGGTCAAAAACTGAAAGCATTTAATCTAAAATCAGGAACAATGCAAGGGTGTCCTTTTTCACCATTGCTATTCTATACAGTTCTGGTAACATTAGCCAGAGATATTAGACAAGAGAAAAAATAAAAGGAATAAGATAGAACAGGAAGAACTTAAATTATTATTTTCAGATGACATGATACTCTACATAGAATACCCCAAGAACTGTACCAAAACTTGTAGATTTAATTACCAAGTTCAGTAGTGTGGCAGGATACAAAGTTAACACTCAAAAGTCAACAGCATTCCTGTATACAGCCAACAAACTCATATAAGGAGAAATAAGGGAAAGTACTCCCTTCACAATACCATCAAAAAATGAAACACTTACAACTCAATATACCAAAGGCTGTAAAAAACCTGTACAGTGAAAATTACATTGGTTATATCTAATGAGATGACATTTCCCACTCAACAACTTGGTAGTTTGGAGACCAGAAATAGAATGGTAACTGGGTTAAGAGAACAGCTAATATTTTCACTCTGGCCCTCCAAGGTCAACAATAACCCAGGACATGAGAGAACACTTTTATGAGAGCCCACAAGTTTGTTGAGTCTCCCAACCTCCTGAGCTGGGAGATTGTTGAACCCCAGAGGATAAGAATTAACAGGTTCAGTTAAAGATACAGTGTGCCAATGGAGAGTCACCAAAGAGGAAAAGTCTCCTGGGCTCTCACAGAAAGCAACATGGTCAAATAAAGCCATGATCCATCTGATGACTGACACTGATAGAGGAGCTGAAAGGCTCTGTATCTAGTTTCAAAAGTAATGCCTGAGGAGACTTACCTGATCTTGACAGGCAGCAAGAGGTTAATTTGATTAACATAGGTCTCATTTTAACTTGGTCTTAAAGCCAAGCAGAAAAATATCACCAGAAGATGTATAAAAACAATGCCATAGTATGAAAACCTAGATACAAAAAGGGACTCTCATCACTGACCACTTCTGGCAGTTTCTACCTATACAGTAGCTGAAACCTGTTAGGATTCAATGAGGCTAGAATACTATGATAGAAGCTATAAAAATTCAAGACTTTAAATTCTTTAGCTACAATTGTCCTTTGAAACCACCAAGCTCTCCATCTTCTTACAGCTAAAACTACAGGAATTTATAACCAGAAATATAAGATTTATAGATAACCTCCATCAGTAGAGGGGTCTAAAAGCCAGTGGGTTATACTCACTATTCCAGGCCCTTAAGAAGAATTTTATGGATCTGGCTCTTTCCCCAACCTGACTTTTCATTCTAGTGCTCATGCTTTGATTATACACACTTTAATTTCTTGGAAAAATTACTCATTTTCCCTGGAAGCTACCAAAGTGATCTTGCAGATGGAAACAAGGACAAATGATCCAGGCTCCTTTTACCAGGATCTACTAGATCAACCTTGTGAAAGGAGTTTATAACTACTAAACTGCAACATGACTTCTATCTGAGCCCCTTAGATTCACTCTCTGGAAAGGGCTCCTGACTTCAGTCACCCTTACATCAATTTTTTTTTTTTACCTAGATGGAAACTACACCCATTCTCTTCTAACTGCAGTTAGAGATACTTCTTCAGAGGGAGGAATAATATAGATTGCTAAGTTATTTAGAAATATTATAAGCCAGCAGACAAGGTTAGGCCTTAAGAGGTCAATGCAAAAGACAACTGTGAATGGAGGCACAGCCACTGAAGGTCAGGTCTCAGAACAAAAAGGAGTGAATGTACCTATTTACTCCCTCTAAGGATGGACAGCAATTATTAATATTCAAAATAAGCATCAATCATCTTGGATAGAAAACTAAAAACCCCTTAAACCACCTCCCCCAGAAAAGCCTTTTTTCATCTCATATTCACTTACTACTTGACTTACTTCCCCATCTGATCCTCATTTAATCAATATTACCTGATCAACTATACTCAAATTCTTATTGGTTGATGTTTGTCCCACCTCATATGCACCTTGTGATTTCCCATTGGATTAATATTACCTAAGAGACTATACTTGTAATCTTATTAGTTAATGATAGATTTTTCCCACCTTACACCCACCTTATATCATGGCTTTACTCTATAAAACTCCTTTGAGAAGTGGGTTTCCTAAGCCACCCATTCGTGACATGCTTATGTCCCTCTTGGAAACTTTCTTTCTCTCAACAGATACTTCCTACTCTTAAAAAAAAAGAAACTTTTGTTCAATTCTGTGCAAGAGTTTGAAAACTTTATTCCCAGAGTAACAAGCCTGCCACCCTGGTAAGTGACTGTGATCTGTATTTCTTTTGATTTTGCTGCACCTAATGGAAGAACAACTATTTTGAAGATAACGAGATATACAATGGTACCTATTATTGTTGTCCTGGTGACCTGCTGTGATGTTCAGTGCCAATTTCACTATACTGTCTCAATTGGCTTTATTCCATCCTGTTTTGTTGTATATTACTACCTCCAAGTTAATGAAAATTAAATAAAAATAAAACAATAGAACATGAGAAAACAAGGTAACAAAATACTTCCAAAAACTCCCAACTCCATCAAAGCTGATCCATGTGCAATGGATGACAAGAAACTCAAAAACAGAACAACAGAATTATATAAGGTGATTAAAAAGGAAATCACAACAACAAAACAGATCAATAAGGTACTGAGCAAGCTGAAAAATGATATAACTAAACAGATAATGTACTTAAAAAGCAAAAGAAGGAAAAGAAAATGCGCTAAAGGATATAACAGCATGTATGTTTAGTGTGTGTGGCATTGATAACCATGTTACCAAGTTTTTGTTGGATCATTGAACAGAACTATTTACAGCCTCACTGTTTGTTCACTTTGTATGCCTTAATTTTGTAACATGAACAACTATTTATAAGAAGATAATATGTAATTTATCAAGTAGTGATTTCTTAATGGTTTTTTTTGAAATTCTGTATTATTTCTACCCTTCCTTCTGTTTTGCTTTTTTTCTCTTTAAATAAAATTTTAAAAAAAGAAAACTTTATTCCCAGAAAAACATAATATACCCAATTAACTACAACAGAAGTAGAAAATCCAGACAGAATATTCAACATTGTTGACTTAGAGAAAGTTGTCAAGATCCATTTCCTAAAAAATGCCAAGAGAATATATTCACAAGGCAATTCTGACATCTTTGTAAAAGCAGATTAATTCCAAAACTATACAAACTGAACCACAGTATAAAAATTAAAGGAAAGTTACAAATTTTTATGACATAGATATGAAAACCCAATAATAATCACCTCCCAGAAAACTAGAAATTAACTTCACTTACTAGCATTTATCATAAAAGACTAAATAAAATTTAACAAAAAATTCAGCATAAATAATAGTACATAAAACTAAAGACAATATAATATTAGAAATCTGCTTTGGGCAGGGTAGCACATGGCCATAACAGCAGCACTTGGGAGTTAGACATAAATAAGGATCCTTGTGAATTCTAGGCCAGCCTAAACTATAGTGAGTTAAAGGTCAATCTAAACTCCATAATGAGACCCTGTCTCAGAAAAAAAATAGAAAAAGAAGAAAAAGAGAAAGTATAAATGTAACTTACAATAATAATAGCAAAAAGGATGAAAAAATCACATAATCATGTTCATAAATACTGAAAAAAGAATAAAATTCAACATGCATTCCTAATTAGTTTAAAATATCTTTAAAAAGAATGCTTATGGCCACTTCAGTACCCCCACCATCCCACCACCCACCCTCAGAACACGAGACCTCCAGCAGTGCACAGGGCCAGGCCAAGCCAGGCTACTTCCATGCACCCACCATCCTGCTGCTCTCAGGGACCCACTACCTCCTGGATCTAGTATTGCCATTGATCTTCAGCTCTCACTCCTCCTCCAAGAACCTTGGACTGCAGTGGATTAACCATGCTGGCTCAATGGGAGACTCAGTAACCCCTCATCCAAACAGAGGACCTCATCAGGCTTCTGTCAGTATGGTGTTTGCCCCTAAAATAGGAATAGAGTTTTCCACCTTCAGTGGGTAAACAGGAGCAGTAGCAAAGCTCCCTCCAGAAGTAGGCCATAGGTGAGCTTGGCAAGAATGTGGGTGAGTCCTTCCTCCACACAGAGAACATCAGACAGGTTGAGGAGTGTGCTTATAAAGCCTCCCCCAACCTGGAGAAAATTAAAAGTGCTTATCAGATACAGTGATACAGTAGGGCCCAGCCAAGACAAACACTATAGACAGGGAGACGTGGTGACCTGGAACAACCTGAAGATATAGTAACAGAAGGAACTAAGAGTTGACTTACATCAATACTCCTAGGCTAGTCAGCCTAAGAAGAATATAGGACTCATCCAACAGGAGAAATTCAGGTGCCTGGCCCACCTGTTTATTGTGACACCCATCAGTTGGACAAACATCAACCACACAGTAGGACCCTAAGATACACACTACCAACAGTTGAAACTAGTGGGATTGAAAGACCAAATATTAGCCAGAAAGGTGAAAATGACAAAACAAAAAGGAAATTGCAATCTCAAACACCTAGTCCATCAGGAGCAAGTAGAGGAGACACTGAAATACAGGACTTAAAATTCATACACCAGAAATCTTTGAAAAAAATAGCAAGTGAAATAAAGAAACAAATCCATGAGGCTATAGAGGAAATCAAATTAGAAATAGTTTCTCAGGTAAAGACAGAAATAACAACCTTAGTAAAGGAGTTTCTCAGCATAGCTAGAGAAGAAATAGATTTAAAAAATAAAGTACAGGAGTGTGGGAAGCCAATTGAAACCTTAACAATATAGAAAATAAGCAGAATCCATGAAACAAACTCAAAGAGATATCCAAGAAAAAAAATTCTATTGAAAGCTGGCAAAAACCGTTTAAATGAAGCTGAGGATAGAATTTCAGACCTTAAGGACAGGATCACAATTAGTGATCATGAAAGGGCACAATTTTAAAAAATAACAAAGCAGCATGAAATGACAATGAAGCAGCTTCAAGATGATGCCAAGAGAAACAATATAAAACTAATAGGCTTTGGTGAACATTCAGGAGTGAACACAAATGATAGTGGTAAACTATTCACAGAAGTAATACCAGAAAATTTCCCAAACGTGGGGAAAAAAATCTAATACACAGATAAGTGATGCATATAGAATGCCAAACAGTCACAACCAACATAAATCTATGCCAAGCTCTTTGCTATTGTTGTTTATATGTCTTTTTCATTTCATGTTTTTCTAGGAATTTGTTTTGTTTTGTTTTTCCCTCTAAAACAGAAAGAATAGGTATACATGTAGAGACTCATGCATGCATAGAACTTCTAAATAGTTTATGAGAATCGATAATATAATGCACACTGAAATGAACAGCTACTTTGAAGAAAAAGAGACACTACGGTATCCAGTGCTGATTCTGTAGTGTCATGATGTGAAACCCAGCAATACTATTCTGTTTTGTTCAGAGTAATTTTAGTCTGCTTAGTTTTGTTTAATTTCAACATATGTGAAGGTATGGACAGCTACTTTGAAGAGAATGAGAGTCATTATGGCAGTCATTGTTGACTTTCCTATTGTCTTGTCTTAAAGACCTAAAATGCCTTCATCATCCTCTTCGGATCAGCTTTATACTATTTTGTTTTGTATGAATTCGTTGTATGTGAAGATATGGACAACTATTTGGAAGAAAACAAGAGACAATGTGATAGACAGTGAAGATATCTGGTTGTCTTGCTTTGAAATCTATGTCTCTTACATTGTTTTCTTATGATCTGTTTTGTTCTGTTTAATTTTATCATCTTTAAAATAAAAATTTAAAAAGAAAAATAAATAAATAAATCTACACCCATACATATAACAATTAAGATCCCAGACATACAGCATAAAAACAGAATACCAAAAGCTGTTAGAGAAAAGACACAACTCACCTATCAAGGAAAGCCCATTAGAATCATGGCAAACTTTCCAGGGCAAACCGTCAAGTTAAGATGAGCTTGGAGTGAACTATTTCAAGCACTGAAAGAAAACAACGTTCAACCCAGCAAAACTTTCTTTCAAATTTAATGGAGAAACAAGATACTTCCATGACAAAGAACAACTGAAGATATTCTTGTCCACCAAACAAACCCTAGAAAGAGTAAAACAAACCCTGAAAGACATACTTGATAAAAATGACCACACTTTCCAGAACAAGAACAGAAAGAAACCACCAGGCAGGGCAAGGAATTGAACAAGAGAGAAAAGCAGAAAACCAACAACAGGAAAATAACATGACAAAGTTGAGCCAATATATATCAGTTATATCCACCAATGTAAATGGCTTCAATTCACCTACTAAAAGAAATAGATTGACAGAATGGATCAAGAAACAGGATGTGACAATATGTTGTATACCAGAAATACATCTGACTCAAAAGGAAACTCATAGATTAAAAGTCAAAGGATGGAGATCTTTGTCTTCTTATATTAAACACAATATTTCCAATTCTTCATTAATAAAAGGACCAGCAGGCCATCTCTTATTTCTCTTATGTGTTACAAAATAAATTTCCCATATCATCAGCTGGCCATTTAGTAAAAGGCTTTTTTTTATTTAGCACCAGAAAAAAGGTAACCCACATTTTAGTTGAGAAGTCCAGATAAAAATATACACAAAAACCTAAAAAGTTGAGATCAGCTGGAAACAATGGCTGGGAAAACAGTAATTAGGATAGTGCTCAAAGAAAATTGGATAAAAGTCTTTAAAAGTTGAATTAACAACGAAACAGCAATAGCAATAACAAAATAAGACTGAAGAGTGCATAGTTATAAGTAAGGAATGCGATTTGTGGACTGCAGGGGGAGAGAGCAAGGCCTTCCTATGAGCCAACACCATGCACGATCCTCCACCAGTGGGGTACAGCCAGACCCAGCCCTTTCCCTGTGAGTCAGCGCCATTCCTGGACTGTAGAGGGAGAGAACAGGACTCACAAAGAAACAGGCCCTCCCTTGCAAAACAGCGTCATTCCCAGGTCTCCACCAGCAAGGGGACAGGCAGAACCCAGCCTCTTCATGGTGTACGGGCTTGCAGACAAGAGCCAATCCCCCCCCCCATAAGTGGCCAGCTGACCCTGAGAAACACAAGCTGTGATGATAGCCACTGAAGTGAAATGAAATTTGATGCTTGTGGTGTTTGGTGTTTCACTGACTTTACAAGTCTAGGGCCAGTGGTCTGATCACCTATTCAGAGGATGATGGTACACAGTGTGGCATCTAGGGGGATCTCCTTCTATAGGTGGTAGCCATTGTTAATTCCTGATTATATTGTTTTTAATTCCTGTATCATTTTAATTGTTTTGTTGGGGTTTTGTTCTGCTTTGTTTGGTTTGGTTTTGTTACATCCAATGGCATGAGCAGCTATTTCAAAGACAGCAAGATATATTATGGCAGCCATTTTGGATTTACTACTGTCTTGCTTTGAAGTCTTTTATTGCATTCATTGTTTTTTTTTATTGGTTCTATTTTGTTCTGTTCTGTTTGAGTTTTACTATGTCTGAAGGTATCTGCAGCTATTTTTGTAGACAACAGGAGGCATTATGGTAAACTATTGTTGATTTTGTATTGTTTTGAGGTCCTGTGTCACATTGGTTTGTTTTAATTGGTTTTATTCTGTTTTATTTTCCTGGGTTTTATTCTGTTTAAAATAAAAACACTAAGGAATGATTAACAAAGCATTTAAGTTTAAGTTGCAGGTAGAAGTTATTACTCTATACTCACTTGAGCAAAAAAAATAAACTTTCCAAATTTTAATGCACTCATCTACAAAATAAAGTGACATAAAAGTTCAGAACATTTATTAAGATAGTGCATGCATAGTCACATCATGCATGACACCAGGTGGCCATATTTGTTACCAAAAGGAGCTGTATCCAGGGTAGCAATTAATATTGAATCACCAACCTCTAGTACTAAATCTATGATTAATTCTCAAGAATTAGCCCACCTTCTAGTGCTGTCTGCAAAGTGCTAAATGAAACTGTCTAAATAAAGTCACTATTACTTTTCCTTCCCAGGAAAATTCAGGGTGTCATTATCTGAACTTTACCTCCCCGAAATTTAACAAGAGATAAAAGAAAAAGAGCAAAAGGCAACAGCAACCTTGAAACCCTCAAGTTCAGAAAAAAATGCTACCCATCAGTTTAATTTATACAGGTCATGCCTTGCACATCAGAGTTGTGACATGGAGTAGAAAGAGACCAGAAAGTAAGTCTCGTGGAAGGATAAAGGTGCAGTACTCTCTCTACATTTCCTAAACCAATCTATATGGAAATGTGGAAGCATGAGCGCCTCTAGTGGGGGCCCCAGTGCCCACAGACTTAGCTGCATTAGCTGGTTTCCTTGCATGTGCCATCATTAAAAGCTACCAAAAAGTAATAGGATTTTATTGACACTGTTTATGAGATGTCCAGGAAGGATCCTGCATGTTCCAGGTGTGCGTTAGATGAATGTCATTACTTACATTTGGTTCCCACTGAGGATTGTATTGTTAAAATAAAATAAAGCATTTGGTATTCAAAGCGATAGCATGTTTCTTTGTATCTTAACAAAATGTATTTTGAATAACGTGCTGGAGGCTGAGAAAATTGATAATTGTTTTTTTCTGAATGCCTTTTACTGTCTCATTCTCAGTGGCTAGACATTAGGTCACCAGCTACAGCAGGGGGAAGTAGAATATCAAAGCCATTAAGAAATGGTATTTGAGAAAACATCGATGAGAAACAGTGAGAGGCCTCATCAAGCTACTTCCAACCATCTTTGTAACAGGTAATCAGGGGAGCGGATGCCACATGTCACCACTGTTTATCACTATTTTCTGATAATGTTGAGAGGCCTTATTTGTCTTGTGAAATAGCTAGAAATTGCTAGAAAGTTGTCTATGAAAAGCATCATAACCCAAATTGCCATGTATGGTTTTATAAAATGAGGGTGTCAATACTTACAAAACCATATCACTCATGTGACAAGTAAAATCAAAGTTGTTTCAATATTTTTTATTACTATCAAAAGTAACACTGATGTTTGGCAAAAAAAAAAAAATAGGAAAGAAAAGAAATCAAATCCTCAAAAAAACGTTTTGTGAAAAGTAACAATCTTCTGCCTTATGCCAATTATTAAAGCAATCTTTATGTCAATATCTGGCTTTAGTTTTTATGGTGGTTACTGTCATAGCTCCAAAGACACAATACACACACACACACACACACACGTGCGCGCGTGCGCTTTTTTATCTATCTGTACACTAGACTCATAACTGTAAATAAAAGGATTTGAGTGTCACTTACATTGCTTTCAAACTACTCGCTCTAGTCCTCCAAAATTTTGATGTACTTTACTGCTCATGGGGTCATAGGTGGGACTTTTCCAGACGTAGGTGAAGCCAGGGTGTATGGTGCTGGCAGTAAGGGTGTGTGATCACTAAACCACTGATTGGTTTGGTGCCACCCTAACCCTGCAGCCCAGAGAAGTATAAAAGGTGCAGGAAAAAGCTGCTAAGGTGCTCGCTTGCTTTGCTAACTTCTGCCTACTACGGACTGTTTCTCCTCTGTCCCTTTACCATGTCACCTTGCCTTGCAACCACCAATTATGGACTGAAACTTCTACAAAACGTGAGCTAAATGAACCTTTCCTCTTTTAACTTTTGGGTATTGTGTATTTTTGTCTTGTCTCAGCAATGAGAAAAGTAACTAAACACCATCCTTCCTTCTACTACAGCTCCCCTTTTCTACCTTATAGCTTCTGAAAGAGACATGTTCCTTCTAAATGGTCATATGCCTTTATATAACTATACTTTAGTCTTCTGTGATTTACTTACAAATTTATTTTAAATGTGGAAAACCTGTAAGTCATATTTCTGACATGGTGACTAAAAATACTGTTTAACTCAGGACCCAACACTGCTTCCAGTAAGGTCAGTGAGAAAATTTATAGACCCAGGTCAAAAAAGACTCATTCCAACATAAAAATTAAGTCTTTTAATTGTTAGTTTACACGTATTTTAGCTCTTTAATTAAGTTTATTACTAAGCATTTTGTTCTTTTTGACATGCTATTATAAATAGGATCATTTTCTAGATTTCTTTTTAGAGAGTCTATTGTTGGTGTAAAGAAACACTACTGATTTTGTATCCTAAAACTTTACTGAATTTGCTTCTTAGTTCTGACAGATTTTTTGTGGAGTCTTTGGGGTTTTTAACCTATGAGATCATGTTTATCTGCAAACAGATATTTATTTCATCCTTTCCGACTTACGCAACTTTTGCTTTTCAAATTTTTGCCCAATTATGCTGGTGGGGACTTCGGTACTATGTCACATAGAAATCCTCGGGATGTGCACCTACCCTTGTTTTATTTCTAACCTTTAGGAATAAAGAGGAGCTTTTAACTTTTCCCCATTCAGTGTGATAGTAGCTGTGGTTTGCCATCCATATATGACCTCTATTATGTTGAAGTACATTGCTTCAATGCCTAAATTCTTAAGCAATTTTATCATGAAAGGATGTTGAATTTGGTAGACTATCTTCTTTTTGATAGAATATCTGCCTTTATTGAGATGATTCTGTGATGTTGCTCTTAATCCTGGTGGTGTAATTTATCATGTTTATTGATATGTTGAATTATTTTTGCATCCTAGGGAAAAGTCTCACTTCATAAGGTGTTTATGATATACTGTTGACTTTGGTTAACAGCACTTTGTTGAGGATGTTTACATTTATGTTCATGAGAGACAGATTAGTAGTTTACTTTTCCCATAGTATATTTGCCTTATTTGATACTAAGGTAATGCTTGTGTCATAAAATGAGTTTGGAAGTGTTTCCTCTTCCACTTTTTGGAAACGTTTAATAGTAGTGGTATTATGGAGGATAGATATTGGGAAGTAGGAAAAACATGTTCAAATGGGGAAGACAAGAGAGGAGGAAAGAAAGCGGAAAGGGAAACAGTGGAAAGACAAAACAGAAACAAAGCTGATATAAATGAGGAAGGGAGAAAGTGCTGTAAGGAGAGGAAGGGAATGGGGAAAGGTAAACCAAGATATGTTACATACAGGTGCAAATATCTTATGATTAATGTGATTAATACGTGTGACAGATATGTACTAAATAAAAATAATTTTAAAATTAAAAATAAAATAAAAGGAACGGGATTAATTCTTCAAATATTCCATAGAATTTACCTATGAAACTACCTGGTCTTTGTCAGAAGGTTTTAGATTCCTTATTCTGTCTCTTTGAGTATTCAAGTTTCCATTTTCCTTTTATTTAATCTTGGTTAGTTGTATATTTCTAGGAATTTATCCGTTTCATCTAAATGGTGAAATCATTTTACAGAATTACAAAAACAGTCTTTTATGACCATTTTCCTGCATGGAGTATGCATTGTAATATCTCTTTTTTCATTTCTGATTTTCTTTATTTGACTCTTCTTTCTTGATGAGCCTAACTAACGGTTTGTCAATGTTTTTATCTTTGCAAAAATTCAACCCAGTTTTACAAATTATTTCAATTGTTTTTATATTTTCTTTTACATTTATTTCTCTTCTAATCTTTGTTATTCTTTCCTTTTGCTAACTATGGGCTTAGTTTGTTATTTTAGTAGTTCTTTAAGGGTTAAAGTTATAATGTTTATTTGACATCTCTTTTCTTTTAATGTAGGTGTTTATCCCATAATTTTTTCTTATAGTACTGTGTCTACTGCATCAAGTTTTGGCATATTGTTTTCATTTTTACCTGTCTCAAAATAATTTCTAACTTCTCTTTTGATTTCTTCTTTAAAGCATTGATAAAATAGCTTGAAAAAGACAAAAATAAATGAAAAGTTTGGGGGTTGCAAGAAGTAGCACTATCAAAATGTCCATATTAATAGAAGTAATCTATAGATTCAAAGCAATTGCTCAAAAATTCCAATAACATTTTTTACAAAAATAGAAAAAAAATCCTAACATTTATGTGGAATCTCAAGAAATATCTAGTAGTCAAAGTCCTTTGGGGCAAGAAAACCAACAGAAGATATTACACCTCCTGATTTAAAGGTACATTTAAATCTACAATAATCAAAGACTAAAAATAATTTCAAGAACAAAATAGAAGCTAGATGATAGCAAACAGGGAAGTAGACTTTGTGGAGACAGGGAAGAAATTTGGGAATATGGAAAAAGGAAAAGCCTGGAAGGGAAGTGGAAGTAAAAATGATTGTAATTAAATTATGCGTTGCAAACATATGCCAATAAAAAAGATTTTTAAACAGTATGCTGCTAACATCCAGGTATCAACCAGTGGCACAGGGGACAGAACCCAAAAGTAAACCCACACGTTTTCAGAATACTCATCTTTGACGAGAAGGGCAAGAATAAACAATGGGGGAAGGAAAGTCTCCTCAATAAATGCTGTTGGAAAACTAGATTTCCACCGTGAAAGAATGAAACCAAGCCAGGCCTAGTGACACATACCTGTAACCTCCACACTCCGAGGGCTGAGGCAGGAGGATCACCGGGAGTTTGAGGCTGGCCCGGGATACAGAGTGAGTTCAAAGTCAACCTGAACCACATAGTGAGACCCTGAGTTGAAAAACAAAGCTAAGCAAAACAGAATAAAAGTTGAATTCTTAGCAATTTACACCATACACAAAACTCAACTCAAACCAGGTGTAGTGGCGCGTGACTTGTAATCCCAGCATTTTCCAGGCTGTGGCAGGAGAATTGCTGGTAGCCTGAACTCCAAAAGGAGACCCTGTCTCTAAAAAAATAAAATAAGATAAACAAATCAATCCAAAATTGATTAAAAGTTAAATGTAAGAGCAAAACTATAAATGTCCTAGAAGACAACATAAAAAATCTTGGCAGTGGCCTACCCAATGATTGCTCAGATGTGACATCAAAAATGTAGGCAGCAAAATAAAAAATAGATAAATGTTCCTACATTGAATTAAAAAGTCCACATAGCAAGTGAAACACTCAGCAAAGGGAAAAGGCAACCTTCTGAAGAGAAGTTTTTGCAAACTATGTATGTGATAAGGAACCAATATCCAAAATACAGAAGGGACTCCTAAATAGCAACAATCTCATGACAAGTATAGTTAATAATGCTATAAACTAGAAATTTGCTAAAAGAGTAGATCTCAGGTACCTTTACCACAAAAACAGTTACTATGTGACATGATTAATATGGTATCTCTTCTCTTTTAAATAAAAAAAAAATATGGTATCTCTTCATTGTGATTATTTCTCTGTCTCTCTCTCTCTCTCTCTATATATATATATATATATAAAATCACCATTTGCATATATATATAACCTAATCATAGGAAAATTTTAATACCTCAATAAATTTAGAAATATTTATTTGAAATTTAGAAAAAATTTGTATGTGATACGATTGATGGTTTTTATTAGCCTTTAAAAATAAAGAACTCGCACAATTTCTGACAAGATGAATGAGCCGGGAGGACATTATGCAAAGTGAAAGAAACCACACACAGAAAACCAAATACTACGTGCTCCCACTCAGTAAGATGAAATGGGCAAACCTGTGGGACTGAAGAATAGAATTGTCATTGCCAGGGGTTGGGGAAAGAAGGAACTGGGAAGGTATTAGCCAAAAGATTCAAGGTTTCAGTTATACAAGATGAATAAACCTAGCAATATATATAGCATAGTGCACTTAGGTAATAATGCTGCATTGTAGTCTTATAAATTTTTTAAAGAAACGGGTTGTATGTTAAATGTTTTCATCATGGGCTGGGGATTTGACTCAGCGGCATAAGTGCCTGTCTGGCAAGCACGAGGTCATGAGTTTGATCCCCAGTACCAAAAAAGAAAAAAAAATGTTTTCATCACAAAAAAATGAAAAAGAAACTCTTAGAAGAGATGGTTATGTTTATGGCATTATTCCCAGCAGATTGTCTACTCCCTGGATTAGAAATTTGTGGCTCTCATCTTTTACCTTTTTCATCATTAATTTTTGCTCTGAATGATGAGAAATTACCTTGCCTCGCTTTGTTCTTACTGAAATCATATATTAACCAAACACAATGTGAAATCATATTTTTAGTTTTCAAGAGCTTCTTGTTTTTAAATTGTTACTTTCAATAGCATTTTCTTATTTTATGAAAACAGACCTTCTCTATCTGCTTTGAGAACACAAAGTGATTTAAGTCTTTTTCTTTGATCTTTAATTCTTTAGGGTCATTTATGCTTCATGTTTGTCTTGTTCTGTCTCATTCAGAATGTGAATTTTATTGTTTCTGATTGGTTACTAATTATGAAAGACAACCAGAGTTGAAGTGAGGGTAGGGGAACAGAAAAAAAAAGAATCAAGATATATCACGTACAGGTACACATTCCTCATGACGAATGTGACCATTATATATATCTAACATGTATCAATAAACAATTACTTTTTTTAAAAAGACAAAGTGAAAGGCCTTTGTGGTAAATTGAAAACTGATGGTCAATTTAAACACCAGCTGAACTGAATCAGTGCAGTGCTGAGTGTGGATGGCCCACCTGAGGACTGTTGCCAGCACCAAAAGGAGACCTGGAGAGGAAGGGTAGTGTTGCTTGGTGCTGTTGGTTCTCCTGTTGCTGTGGATTCTCCTGGAAGAGCTTGCTGAGCTTCTTTGTTCATATGAACTTGGCTGTTCTCATCATGGAAGGAGCTCAGGACCTTGTCACTGAGAGTGGCTGAAGTGCACTTTAGGGAAGCTCTGGTCCTTACTTCGAGCATCACTTTCCGGCTGTGGAAGGAAAGATGTGTGCTGTTCAATCCTCTGGACCTTATCTTGAGTGTCTCTTCTTGCCTCCAGTGAAGAACCTTCAGCTTACTGGCACAGATCCTTCATCCCACTAGCACAGACTTTCTAGCTTCCACTACTGACCTTTGGGCCTTCCCAGCACAGATTCATGAAACAGACTTGCATGAGACACTGTCGTGGGCTCTAAGCCTCCAGGTGGACTCACGGAGGGGCACTGTCGTGGGCTCCAGGTTTTCAGCTGAACTCATGCAGGTTATTTCCATGGGATCCAGGCCCTCAATTGGATTTTCTAAGTCCTTAATGTGTGGACATATTTCCTTCATTTTCTTTGGACTCCTTGGGTGACCATTATAAAATAATTCTGTAAATTAAGCATGTCCTGTATGTAATCATTTTCCTTACAAGCCCCAAACTACAACAGTCTTTTTGAGTAAGCAGGTTCCACTGTGCAGTAGGATTCACTCATGAATGAGAAGGCTGATGGGGAGATATGCTTGGTACCTGAGTTATCTTGATGGGCTCATTCACCTTTTAGGTATGTGGGTGTGGAATCTGACATTAACCTGGAATTATTATAAAACATTTGAATAAAAGATTTAACCTATGTGTATATATCTGAACTAGAAACCTTAGTTTTTCCTCAAAAATGTGTTCAGTTTCTCTAGAATAGAACTGTCAGTATGGGGACCACCAGGTTTCATGTGCAATGGTGAAGGAATTTTAATGGATCTACCGGGTCACTAGATAACAGGCAGAATTTCAGTGAGGTTTATCATGGCATCTCACCACTGCTGTCCAAAGCTGTCCAAAGCTGGGAGCCCTATGTGGACAGCAGTATTATCTTCAATGGAGTCCCAGATGAAAGGGCAGGCAAATATATTATGAACAAATGTAGATTTAGAAACCTGTGTGTATATTTTCATTACACAAAACCCTCTAGATCTATGTCAGAAGTTTAGTCTTTGGTGGTCAAAACATTTCATCCCAAACAATCTTAAATTGCTGAATTCCCCAATCTTTCTTCAGAGAATTTTTGAACTGGAGCATTTAATTCTATTGATTAGAGAGTACATTTTTCTCACCCAACTGTTAAGAAATCAGCTAATTCCATTACATGACTCTAGGAAATTTTATCAAGCCTTCAAATTGATTATACAGAGAAAGCTCCCAATTTCCTACTCATACTGGCAAAAATTAGTTTTAATGAAAATGTCCAGAAAGTTTAAAGTGGTAGGTATTGAATGTCAGCTAAAAATGAGGGGTCTCATCAAAACATTAAGGGACAGAATAATTTAAAAAGAAATAGCTTTACTAGGAGATCTTGCAGCACAAACTCTAAACAGCTATGTGAATTGTGTTTTTTTTTTTCAAACAGCATAACAGCAAACACAGTAAAGATAAAACAAGCATTTGCCAGTTCCAGCTTGCCCACCAAGTGGGTGAGAAAATTTGGCGGCAGGCCCTCTGGGAATTCTGCACCTGCATCACCAGAGACTCTCCTGCGACCACCACAAGATGGGATCTAGTGGGTGAGGCTGCTGTGAAAACAACATGGCTGAACACAGGGATAGAGCTGCTGGCTCTGCAAAGGTCAGGGCAAGGAAAAAGAGAAGGTGACACACTGCAGGTGAGTGTCACAATAAGAGGAAAGTAGGCTGCAGACAATGATTCTGCCTAAGGACCCTCCCAAATCACCTCTATCTCTGTGCTTTAGCAACCAGGTGCAAAGCAACGCTTGAGGGGGATGACTGTGACCTGCAATGAGTCAGTTCACTCAGAATTATGTTTTCAGCCATCAGGTGAGCTGGGAAGAACCCCACATGGAAATTCACCTTTTCAAGTGTATCTTGCTTTTTGGCATATTTGGCTTATAAATTTAAAACTGAATCACTACTTTATTTGTGAATGCTTTTGAGATTTGCACATGTCTTCCTAATACATGCACCTGCACATAGACCAGTTCCAAACTCTGGACTAGAACTTGAAGTAAAATGATCTTCAGACAAGGACTAGAGGCCCA
This sequence comes from Dolichotis patagonum, assembly GCA_004027295.1. NCBI lineage: Eukaryota > Metazoa > Chordata > Mammalia > Rodentia > Caviidae > Dolichotis > Dolichotis patagonum. The sequence continues at coordinate 45,406 of PVJX010013818.1, forward strand.
AAAGTGTTCCTCTATTCTTCTGTCTGTGTCTTGAGAGGTACCCAGCCCTTCTTTTATTAATCTACTTATCTCTTGTTTAATTTGAATTAATATTTCAGTTTTGGTCCCACTTACGAGGTCTTGAAGATATCTCTTTATGTCTGCTAACGCTGTGTTTGATGTTGCATTTTTGCTGCCCTCAGTCTCTTTTGTATTTACCTCTCTTGGATCAATGTTCTCAGGGTTGGGGGCTGGGAGTGTTTTCTTATTTCTCCCTTTCGTCATATTTTTGGTTCCTTCCCTACAAGTGTACAGTGTAATTCCCAGAAATTCAATATAAGAACAGAATATTAAAAGCCATCAGAAAAAAGAAACCGATCACCTATAAAGGAAAACCCATCAAAATCATGGCAGACTTCTCGATACAGACCATCAGGTCAAGAAGAGCTTGGAGTAATGTAATTCAAGCGCTGAAGGAGAACAATCTCCAGCCCAGATTGGTGTATCCTGCAAAACTCTCTATAGAAATTAATGGAGAAAAAAGATGCTTCCATGACAAAGAAGAGCTAGGATAATTTGTGACCACCAGTCCAACCCTACAAAAAATACTGAAGGACATTCTAGGGAGAGAGAACAAGAATACGAGCATTTCAGGAACAGTGGCAGAGAGGCCTCAGTGAACGAGGCAGACAGTGAAGTGGAAGAGAAAAATAGACTATCAATGGCATAAAAATAGAATAGTAGAAATGAGGCAGAGAAGATTGGCTATAATCTCTAGTATAGAGGGCCTCGAAATACTAACAGAGAAACACAGGCAGAGTAGATCAGGAGATAGGGTCCATTGAGCTGCTCTATATAGGGAGGCAGTGAGACCCAAAACAAGCAACGCACCCCATGGGAGTGAAAGGGGAGGAATTGTCTAAAAAAGGGAGGCAGAGGATACTGTTAATGGGGTAACAAGATTTAGAATTTACATTACTATCACCACTCTGCTTGGATGGATTATGTGCTGTTCCAGTTTGTCTACTTACGCTAGACTTGAGGACATGGTCAGCTATCCCAAAAATAAGAGGACATATTACGGTA
>PVJX010013819.1:0-46307 GCA_004027295.1 Dolichotis patagonum
TATCTTGTAACTCCATTGTAAGTGAGCTATTAAGTCCTCACAGAAATGTGTTTCTTTTCCTTACAGAGTTTCTGCTATGGTGCTGGAAGGTCAGTCAGTATGATGAGACATTTAGGTGGTCCTGAGAGAGACCCTCCCCAGGCACTGGAGCCGGCTGGTAGAAGAGGGCAGAATGCAATTGATGATAGACTCCTTGGCGGAGCAGGTGATGCAGATTTCTATTACAGGGGCCATTCTGGCTCCATTGAGCAAGGCCCTTATGACAAAACTCGTGAGTGTAGAAGAGATGTTTTGAGGGAGAGAGACGTTGACTTGAGATTTCAGAGGGGCAACAAGAGCCCTGAAGTGCTCCGGGCATTTGATTTACCAGACACAGAGGCACAAGAGCATCCCAAGGTGGTACCCAGTGTAAGTCAGCATCTGTTTATTTTGCGTTCCGTTCATGCTAGGCCTAAATGCTTCTTACAGAGCTTTTGATTGTTTTTATTCTTTTATCCTTCACTATTAATCACGTCACTGGTGTTATACTTAGTTGCCAGAAGGTTTTGGTCAGAAGTTAGCTCAGTTTCTTCTGAAGTAAAATGACATTTAATTTTTATGCTAAATACTAGTTAACCATAGCTTGTTGGAAAAGATGGTAGTTTATAGGAAAATTTAGAGGAAACCAACACATGAGCGTGACTGAAATTTCAGCCTTTACAGGGGTGGAGAAGAGGCTTCACTGAAGGCCTGGCATGCTCGGGACGCAGTGGGGCTCTGCCAGCCCTGCTGGTGAGAGCGGCTGGCAGGGATCAGGCCTGGCTTTCCTAGCTCTGCCATCACTATGCTTTTACCTCCAGCATGGTGAGATTTATGCGTTACTGGTTATTTTTTTAAAATGGAGCATTTTCATTTATGTTTTGAGAAGGATTTGATATTGTCATTCAGTTTTCAGCCAACTATAAACCTTTTGACAGTTATGAGTACAATATAATCTGGGAAATTATAAAATCTCTTATTGTGGACTTGTAAAAATAAACATATCTGTATGTATCTAGAATATTTGAGGACGTTCCCCCGAGCTGTGTAGTTCATGCTTGGTTACTGCCACTCATCTTAAAAACACTCCAGTAACTTCCTGAAGGGAAGCTCAGTCTGCCCTGCCCCACGTCTGCCATCTTACTGGTCACTTTCTGTGGACCTCCGTCACAGGGATCCCGCCCAGTGCTCAGGCTCAAGACTGTACTTGCTGTCCACTGTCTAGAATGCTTTTCCTCTGTGTGTCTGATACTGGTGACTGGTCCTCTTGACTCCTCCTAATTTGGGTCACTAGACCTTCTATGATGTCCACACTCCTCCATCTACAGTTCTGTGAGGCTTTTATAATTATAATCTAGCACTGAAACCAGGGTTTGAAAGTGTTTGCAGCTTGCTACAATAGAACTTGTTAGATATGTTTGATTGTTAAACCTTTATATTATGCTATTTAAGTAGTAAAAATGTAATTCTGTACTTTGTAGACTAAATCACCTCTTCCGGATACAAAGCCCAGAGAGATTGGTGGGATGGCAGGAGAAAGCACCCAGTCCGCTAAGCCTGCCTCTGGCCAGGCCGACTCAGGGGCCCCTGAATGCTCACCTGGCCTGGCCCCGCCAGAGAGCGAAGCTGGAGGCTGCCCCCAGGAGGACCGCACACACGGGAGGGACTCTGTGAGCAGCCCCTGTGGCTAGAGCGATGGACGTGGCCCACAGCTCCAGTCTTCGTTTGAGTTTTGTAAAGTATATTCTTAACAAGTCTATTCACTCTTCCCTGCATGTATTCTGGTATTTGCTATAAAGGTGCCAATTTACCCATATTTTTAAAAATGAATATTCTGGCAAGTATATATTTGGATAATGAAGGTGACTGAATTAGGAGATACTGAAGAAGAAATTGTTTGCAGGCAAGCAGTGTGCGTTCCCTGGTAGAGTCCTGTAACACCTGCTTTAGCTCACAAAATAACCCCTTAGCCAGTGTACGTGCCACCAGTGTCAGTCCCGCTGACACCGTTTTTCTCTGCGGCTGGCACAGATCCGTGTGACCTTCTAGTCTCATCGCTGCTGCAGCTGTGAGTGGCCCTGCCTCCTTACACCTTCTTGTGATACAGAAGTGAAGATCACCATGGAATTTACATGAGCAGACTTGCTTGCTATATCCATAAGCCTGTTTTACACTGTCAGCACACTGTGAGAATGGCTCTATTCTTTCCCTGCCCAATGAATCTTACAGGCTTTGTAAAATATGTTCTTCTTCTTGCTCAGAAACCTAGCAGTTGTTAGATATTACTGTAGCTTATTTATGACAGACCATATTGTCTTGGCTATGTGATAATTGAATTTTTACAGATCTATACCTAGAGAACATTATAAGGAAAACAGAATAGGGTGTTTTCATTACTGTAATAGATAAATAAAAAATTTTCAGTCAACATTTAAAATTAGGTTTCCTAGTTTCCTATTTTTGAGGCAGGGTCTTGCTCTGTAACGTAGGCTGGCTGGCCTGGAACTTGCTGTGTATCCCACCTAACCCGGTGGGATTACAAGCTCATCATCCTGCCTCAGCCTCCTAAGTAGGGGGATTATAGGTATATACTGTCATACCTGGCTAGTTCCCCTAATTTTAAAAAGCATTCTTGGAGATGCTTAGGCAGGAGGATTGCTATGAGCTTGAGGCCAGCCTGACTACATAGTGAAATCCTGTCTCAAAAAAATATTCATTTTAAGCCTTTCTTAAAAAGCACTTTATAAATTTTGCATATGTTCTTAGCTAGCAGACTTAACATACATTCAGGTGTCCTTTGTTTTAACCACATGCACACTAGGAGTTATATTCAGCCAATTTCTAAAAATGCTGTCTGTCAAAAATATGATCTTAAATTTCAAGCAGGCATTTCTCAAAAAAATAAATATTCAAAGTAGGTCCTTTTTTATATTTTCAACATGAAATGCAGAATATCCCTATTTGGCTCCAGAAGTATTAGGTGCCTGAACAGTTTTACCTATTGATATTATTTTCTAATTTAATACTGTAAAACCTGTTTAATACTGTAAACCTATTTAGTATTGCACCCGAAAGGTAATCATTTTCATCTAAGAAATACAAGAAGATTTTAACATTAGCACAGAGCAGGCATGTAACAAATGGGTGACTGAAATGATGCCTGCAGTTTAGAGATCTGTGAACATCTGTGAGGTCTTCAGAGGCCAGGCTCATACTGCTCAGGGTGGACTTGTCCTGTCAGCTGTGATGTGGCTCTGAAGAGAAGCCAATGCCTAGGTGACACAGTTACTGTGAGGGGAGAAGTAATGCTTCTTGCACTCCTGACTGCTTCCAATCCCCAAATGAACCCTTTTTAAAAACATTTAAATTTCATCTTTGTACCCTTTCATTACAGATACCCATTTGGGGACGGAGCCTACCTTAACAGCTAGTGAGGCAGCATGCTACCACTGCTGAAAGATGGCAGCAGTTCAGGGAAGACCTGATTAAAGCAAACTGAACCTATCAAGGCCATTTACCCCAGAAGAGTGATAAAGCTTGTTTGCTGACTGGCCATCTTTACCGCTAAAATTAAGGCTCATAGTATAAAAAAGCTTTTGAGAAAATCAGAATGGGGACAAACAGCTGTTAAAAGCATTTTTAAAAAGGAATTGACAGTGTTGAATGTCTACAGGAGCTAAGAACCATTGTACACAAAATAAACATTTACTTTTACATTATTGTGGTTATGCTGTCTTTGCTTTGAGTTTTCTTGTAAGAAAAAGCACCACAAAACGTACTTTTCCCCCTTGAGACAGGGTTTTGCTGTGTAGTTTGGGCTGCCCTTGATCTTGAAGTGATCCTCCTGAGTCTCTTCAGGTGCTGGTCTTACAGGCGTGCACCACCATGCCTCACTCTGCAGTTTTTAAAATAATGGTATGGCATGGCATCCTATCTTATATATAAAACATGAAACAATGTTCGCTTTTGACAAAATTTTTGTGATTTTAAAAATTTATGTAATCTTAAAGCAATTATTTTTTTGCAGAGCTCTTAGTATATTTCCAGGATGTGCATGTTAACTTTTTTTTTTTTTAAATAGACTGTTTTAGAGGAGCAGGTCTCACTTTTACCTGTCAGAATCATCTAAATTACTTTTTGAGAGGAGAGAGAACCAGGTTCCACTTGTGCTTTGCAGAATCAGAATCAACCAGAGCTGAACAAGCTCTTAGTCTGTTTCAGGTGTGGATATTTGTATTCTGTGCTTTCACGTCGTCCAGGCCCTGCTTCTGACCCTTCCATGTGGTCTGTCTTACTGCACGCACTTTCTTATCTCCTGTTAAGAACCCCTGTAAACTACCATCAGGCTATGTGATGAAGCCAAACTGATGTCCTAGCCTTGCCTTTCATGCTTAATTTTTGTTTTCTATTTATGTGGCCTGGGTTCTTGCCAAAACCACAGTTCTTTGTTTTGTTTTTTGCATTAGTTCCTCTCAACTTTTGTATTACAGTAGCAGTAAGAAAACAGACAAAAAGCTCAAACATGCTAAAAGAAATTTATTTTTTAATGGTTTCTTTTATACTGGCCTTGCTAAAAATATATTGAAAATAGATTTTCTTAGAGAAAAAAAATCTAGTTTTTTTTTTAATAAGACTATAACATTTTTAGATGGGTCAAGTACAATGCTTTTAGTGAAGAGTTATTTCCCACTAAATCCAAGATTAGGTATTATAAATGCTATTATTTCTGAAAATTTTTAAAACTTCAGGAAGAGGCTTAAATTCTAGTCTAGGATTCATTTAAATTCCTGCTTTACAAACATTAGCAAAGTTGCAAAAGAACACGGTCCCAAGCAGTCATCACAGGAAGGGAAGAAACAACTCGTAGGACACCTCTGCCCTGCAACGAGTGAGTGCCCGCAGAAGGGCCCGCAGAGGGCAGCGCCTGTCTACTCCTACAGCAGGTTAAAGGGCAGGTTAAGCATTTACATCGTTCCAAGTCATGTTAAGCTGAAGTGCAGTGCCATCCATTCTCTTTTTTGAGGAAAAAATAGATTGAATTTCTCTGCAGTGCTCTGAAAGGAAATAAGGTCTTGTAAAACATCCTCAGTAATTAGTGGTTTGGTGATTATCTTCCTCAATGTTTAAATTCCAACAAAGCATTACTTTGCAAAAGGTCCTTCAGCCCAAATTCACTGTCTCTGTTTTCATCTCTTTGTAAGAGAACTCTCTGTTCATCCATTCTTTTAGCCTGAGACCGTAAAATAAGGCTAAAAAAGTCTTCATCTGGTACCGTTGGACCCTTTGTGGCAGCAGGGGGAGGAGCACATCTTTGGTCATCTAATCTGGAACCCTACAAATTTAAGAGAAAGATACAAATACTTCAGGGAAGAAAACATGAAGCTGTATGTCAGTTATAACTAGAGATGCATCTGTAACCATTTCTGTCTCAGAAATTTAATCTTTAGGCCTGGAACCTAGTAGAATTTTTTCTTTAAAATGATGTATAGAGGGACCGGGGATTTAGCTCAGCAGCATAAGCACCTGCCTGGCAAGCGCAAGGTCATGAGTTCGATCCCCAGTACAAAAATAAATAATTAAAAAAAAAATCAGAATGTAGTATCATGTAGATGTATACAGCCAAGTCTCATGAGTTTAGTAAATATATTAAATTATTTTAATCATAATTGGTCACAAAAAAATCTGTGGTCACCTGTGTTTCAGTAAATGACAGATCAAGAATTACAGGGGCCAGAGATATAGCTCAGTGGTACAGTGCCTACCTGGTAAGTGCAAGTGTAAGCTCCTGGGTTTGATTTCGAGCACCCTCCGTATCCCATAAAAAGACAGTCTTGCCATAACAGGGATCAAAATGCAATTTTCTCAAACTCTAGAGATAATAGTCTATACAAAATTTCTGCAGCACTATCTTTAGGCCACAGGGGACAGCAAACTATAACTACCTGGTTTGTTTGTTTTTTTAATTGTCTGTGTAACAGAGTTTTGCTATGCAGTTTTGGCCTTGAACTCACTTTGCTCAAACTCACGGTGATTGTCCTGCCTCCGTCTCCTGAGTGCTGGGATTAAAGGCATGCACCACCATGCCCAGCCTCAGTACCTGCTTTTGAAAGCTTCATTTAACACTGGCTGGCTGGTTTCTTGCTACAGGGGTAGAGCTGAGCAACTGGAGAAACCACAGGTCTATGAAGCCTGAAGTGTTTTCTCTTTGCCCCTTTAAAGGTCTGCCTGCCTTCGTCGTAGGTTGTTAAATCTGTTAAGGAAGATAGCACTGAATGAATTCTCTCAAGTTCTAATCTCATGATTCCCGTATTAGAAGTACGTTAGAAAAGTTACTGATCAAATAAAAAAAACCCAAGATTTTACAAGTTCCTGGTATGGCTGAAGAATAAGGGTAGCAGTGTGACAGCTGATAACTGGCTTCACGACACTGCTAGGCACTGTGCTAAGCACTTACTTGTCTTGTGCCCTTCAACCCTGCAGCCTCTGAGGCGCAGCTGTTCACTGGCCTGGGCAGCACTACCTTCATGTTCCCGGCGCCCACCTGGCTCACCCTTCAGCATATCTCCTGTCAATGCTTGACCATCCCAGCGTCTCCAATCAGTCCAACAATCAGGCACTTCAGTTTCTAGCCTTCTTTTGACTCTGTTCTCATCTTTTTATCTCTACCATCTCCATTTGTTCTCACAGTCATGCTGGACCCTCTTTGTCTTCTTGGGAGAAGTGTCTATTCAGGTACTTTGCCCATTTTGAGTCAGCTGATTTTTGTTGTTTGGTTTTAGGAGTTCTCCATATATTCTAGATATTAATCCTTTGTCAGATATGTGAGCCAAGTATTTCCTGTGGGTTGTCTTTTTCTCTGTTAATAATGTGTTCTGATGCACAAGTTTTTTTTATTTCTGTGATATAAGGCTGGAACCCTACCGCTGAATTACATTCCCAGGTCTATTTCTTTAAAAGTTTATTTTTTTTGAGACAAAGTCTCACTAAGTTGCAGGCTGGCTTCAAACTTACCATCCTCCTATATCAGCCTCCAGAGTACTGGGATTATAGGTGTGTGTCACTGCATACCTGATAGAAGTTTTTGTCATTTTTCTTGGCAGTACTGGGGACTGAATCCAAGGCCTCTCCACTAAGCCACATCCCCAGGATTTTTTTTTTAATTTTGAGACAGAGTCTCAATAAATTCTTAAGTTGCCCAAGCGGGGCTCATCCTCTGGCTTCAGCCTCTCAGAGTGCTGGGACTACAGGCATTTTTGTTTGTATCTTATGTACATTTGCAAGTAATTGCAGGCTGAGTTCCCAGAACTGAAAGTGGTAACTCAAAAGGTATAAATATTTTTTCACAGGTAAACATTTCATTCTGTCAAATCCTCTCTCAAAACATCTCTCCTGCTGTGAACTGACACCCCTTCCTACTAAAGCATTTCTACCTGTAGACATGAGGAAGTTAGGAAAAGCCCATCTCTACCCTACATGTGCTCCACGGATTGGTCCATTTCCTCACTTCTCTTTAGACAAAAAGCTTTTATGAGTTCTCTCCTTTAAAACACTTCCTATTTTATTGTACTTGTCTCCAAACCAAATAGTATCTTTCAAAATTACTAATAATCCCCATGTTGCAAAATCTGGTAGTTCAGTTATTATGTTATTTGGCTTCCTAGCCATATTTTCAACAATCTTTAAACTACTTTCTTCACTTGGCTTCTACCATCATGGTAGAATGGTTGGATTTTCTTCCAACTCTAGTTGTTGCTGGTTTTGTTGGCGTATTTTTCTCTGTTTAGCTAGTAGATTTTGCCTTTTTTGGGGGGGGGGGAGTGACACTGGTGACCAAACAGCACCTTGAGGAAATAGTCTGTCACAAGCTATATCCCCAGTCCTGACTAGTTGATTCAAAAATACCCAGGGCCTCTTCCTGTTTCTTTATTCTTTGGTGTAATCTCTTCTCAGAGCTTTAATGCCAGGTACATGCTGATGCCTCATAAATGTACTTCTACCTCAAGTTCAATATCTTAGAAATTCTTCATTGAACTTCTGCATTTCATTATCTAGTATCTCATGTTTAACATAGTTAAAACTCTGCTTTTTCTCCCCAAACTTTCTTGTCTTTTGTCACCATTCATTCACTCTATTATTCAACTCCATAAAACAGAAGCCACCCTTGAGCTCTTTTACCCATGCTTCCTATTCATTTTATGAACTGGTCCTGCCAACCAAGCATAACTTCAAAATGCCTCTCCTTCTGCTTGTGCTCTACTGCCACCCTTGTTCAAGTTGGCTTCCTCCCTGGCTTTTGTACGAAACCAATTGCCACTTGACGTTTTCTATCTATATCCAGGATGATCTATCAGAATGCTCCAGTGGCTTCCTCACATCACTAAAACACAAGAAGTCTTCATGGCCTACAAGAGCCTGAATGTTCTAGCACCTAATTAACCTCGAAGCTGCTATGCTACTATATCTAAGGGGGGTTTGCTATTTCTGTATGGAATGCTCTTTTTCTGACTACTCATGTAGCTGACAGGTTTTACTTCATTCAGTCTGTTTAAACTATAATCCAGAAAGGTCTTCTCTAATGTCTCTATCTAAAATAGACACTTCCCCACCATTCCACCACTCACGATTACCCACTACTCTTTCATCCCTACCCTTCTTGATTTTTTTCACAGCAGTTATCATTGACTGATTTTCTCTATGTATATATACATCTGTATCTATGTCTATATATATATATGGTGTCAAAGAATACAGTGAATATTTAAAGTTTTAAACATTTATTATAGTAAAAGACAAACTGCCATGAATCTCCCTCAAAATACTCTCTCTCACTTCAAACTCACTTATCCCTTCATTCTTGCCAGTTTCTGAAGCAGTTCTGGACATCTTCTTTCATGAGTATTTTTGGTTGTGTTACCGTCATTGTCCCACTGTCCTGAATTGATTCAAAATGTTTTACTTTCGGAAAAGCCAGAAGTTGCATGGTGCCAGATCCAGTGAATAGAATGGATGAGGACATACCATGTTTTTAGGAGTCTGCCTTTTCACTGGATGGGATGTGGCAGTAGCAGTCACTGTATTTTTAAAAATCACATGTCATGCTGGGTGTGGCAGCACATGTGTGTAAATCCTGGCCCTGAGGAAGCTGAGGCAGGAGGATTGCCATGAGGTCCAGGGCAGTCAGTCTGGGCTACATAGTGAGTTCGAGGCTATCCTGTACTACATAGTGAGACCCTGTCTCAAAAAAATAAAATAAAATAAAATAAAATAATAAAATAAAATAAAATACAATAGGGTCAGGGATTTAGCTTAGTGGCATAGGTGCCTAACTGGCAAGCGCAAGGTCATGAGTTCAATCCCTGGAATCAATCAATCAATCAATCAATCAATAAACCCACATCTCAGAAATGTGTCTTACTGTAATAATTTTCTAAAAAATTTAAACGCCATATTTTTTGGTCACACTATTTCGGTGTATGCATTTGTTTATCTATTTACAGAGATAGTGGGTATATATATTTACTTATTTACCCATTACCTATCCCACTAAAATTTAAGATCCTTTAAAAAGCAAATACATATTTAGTATCTCAAATCATAAGTGGTATTCAATGGTTTTCTGACTGATGAACAAATAAATAGTAACTTCCTAATACAAAATAAGCTCTTCCTGAATAGGAGGGTTTCTAATTTACATACAGAATGAAAAGAACATGCAGACATACTTGACACTTTACAAGGATGTCAAAGAAGTCCTCGTCAGGCTCTTTGCTGTCCTTTGTCATTAGGTGGTCAAGTACCGACTGTCTGTTGTTTTTTGTCAAACGAAGCCCTGGCAAATGATTGAAGCTGGCCCTCTGGTCATCCAGACGGCGGCTCTGTGAGCTGGCAAGAAGGTCTAAGAATTCATCTGTGTTGGGGGATACCACAGAAACAGATGGTGCTATAAACAGAAAAAAATCCAAAATCTTACAAAACATTCAAACGCATTTATTATATATTTTCTGCCTTACCAGCCCAAATGCCTGCCCTGGCCTCCTGTTTTAGCAATGTGCCTGATAGAGCTGACTACACAGATGGTTGTGCCTTTTGCTGGCAGGCGGCGAAGACAGAAACCCAGAATACTTCAGAGGGTCCACATGGAGATCACGCAGATATATCTAATGCTCACCTGAAATGTTACTATAAAGTGCAGACCTACACTGTACAAGGTGAGTAAGCTTTTTAAACAAAACCTCTTAGACAAAAGGATGAGTGGGATAGTGTTTTTCTTCCATTTCTTGGATGGAATTATTTAGCGAACTAAACTGAGGGTCAAGTGTTGCTGCCAAGTCTGATCTATGCTTAGGAGAGTCTTTTAGTAGCACAAACAGAAACATTTAAAGAACTTATTTTACACCTTTCTGAAGACTTAGGCCTTAGCTTCAGTGTCAGTCTTAGCTATATGCCTCTTCAGTCTGTCAAGGCTTCTCTCTTTTATTCCAGATATGAACTATTTACATATTATCTAGAAGCATGAGAAAGGTATATACAATTAGCATTTTATTCTCATTTTTATTTTTTTATTTTATTTTATTTTTTGGTAATGGGGATTGAACTCATGACCTCATGCTTGCCAGGCAGGCGCTTATGCCACTGAGCTAAATCCCTGACTTTATTTTTATTTTTTAATGCTGGGGATCGAACCTAGGGCCTCACACTTGGTAGGCAAGAGCTCTTAGCACTAAGCTGCATCCTTAGGCCATCATTTTTAAAGTCAAATTTTCCCCAACCCCACAGAGAACAGACAGGCAATATTGATACAGTTAGTAAAAGCACACTGGATTAAACACAGACTTAAAGGAACTAAAAAAACCTCGCTCCCCCTCCACAGTTTAAGTACACCTGGAGTCAGGCTCATCATTATGTCTCCCATGACATAACTAAAGTCCCACATATAAAATCAAGGACAAGTACACGAAACAGAGGAGCAGCACAGATGACTCACCTTTCAGCATGGTTTTGGGGGGAGTGGAAGGAGCTGCCGTGGCAGCTGTGTGGCGGTGCTTGTCTTGTAAGCAGCACCTCTGGTCGTCCATCCTGCTGCTTTGAAATCGGCTTAATAGGTCAAAGAACCCTTCATCTCCAATGGCTTCTGCACTGATTTTCTAAACGTTGACAGAGGATTGAGTACACTTAAATATGCTATCATCACCCTTAGATCATTGACGAACAAGATGCACCCACATGCAAAAGGTAAAGGATGAAGGTTAAAATTAAGGGTTGATATTTAATTTTAATTTTCTAAGAATGTAAGTGACATATTGGTAGTAAATTCAACTAAAAAAGGGCATTTCCAGTTATTTAAACTTTTAACTCCTATATTTCTAAGTCTTAATTCTCAATCTGGAGAAAACTGGTATACTACTGAATAATTTTGCAAATATGCCATGTATGACTTAAAATGGTGACCCCTGAGAAACACACCATGTGAGTATCAGTACACTTACACAAGCCGGAATGGTACATATAGCCTATTACACACCTAAGCTACATGGGATGTACTACTATATATGCAGTCTATCACAGATGGAAATGTTGCCACATAGCACACAACTGTATTAGCAATACGGACATAAAAGTTCAGTTTTAAGATCCTACAAAAGAATTTAAGTAAACTAATCTTTGTAAGAACTGTTAAAATAGGAAAGAAACAAGTATATTTTTCTAGGCAGAATGCTTTCCAACAATTTTGGTTGTTGTTGTTTTTATTTTTCTCCAGTGCTGAGGATTAATTCCAGGGCCCATGCATGCCATGGAATTAAAGAAGGAAAGAGCTCACCATTGAGTCTAGCTCTTTTCAAATTTTATTTTGAGACAGGGCCTTGCTAAATTTCTCAGGCTGGCTAGGAACTTTGATCCTCCTGCTTCAACCTCCTACTTAGCTTGTGATTAAAAGCACATACTATCATACCTGGCTCAAAGGTATAAAAGATTTAAAGATCCTGAAAATTCATAAACTTTAAATATGGATATTTTTTGGAGAAGTGAAGGCTAGCTATCAATATTTTTATTTGGAAGGTTTCAAAACTGAAATGATAAATGCAATGTTTAATACAAACAATTTTTTAAAAATTCTTTTCATAATTTCAGCATTATAATAGACGGACAGATAGACAAAATGAATGGGTTTACAGAGGGTCCATTAACTAATTTCTAGGGAAAAGTTCACAGTATGTATTTGTGGTGGCTCCTTAAGAATGAATGGGGTGGGCCAGGGATTTAGCTCAGTGGCATAAGTGTCTGCCTGGCAAGCACCAGGTTGGGAGTTTGATCCCTGGTACCAAAAAAAAAAAAAAAAAAAGAATGGGCATTTTTAGGTTAATGTTTTATGCCCATTAATATACATCAATATGATTCACTTTTGCTCTGAATCTACAAAATATTCTTGAACCATTTCTATACACCCTAATTTTTCCATTTGTCCATAAAGTTGTGTAAGAAACCAGTTACAGAAATCAAGGAGAATATTACCAGGGTGTGTAGCTATAAATGGAATTCTAACAAAAGGACCAACAGAAATCTCCAGTTTAAAATAAATAAAAATTTCAAAGGCTCTCATTGCTTGAAAAAGGGACTTGATATATGAAGTACCTTCTTTGTGAATTATTTTGATCCTTTTTTGAGACTATAGAGTAGCTAGTTTAGAGATTTCCTTGATACTTATTCATAAATCCCTGCTATTTTTATTTCTAACATTAAACATAATAAACTGCTGTTTTTCTTAATCAAAAGTTTTAAACTGTAGAGCTAGGGATTTAGCTCAGTGGCATAAGCTCCTGCCTGGCAAGCATGAGGTCATAAATTTGATCTCCAGTACCAAAAAAAAGTTTTAAAATCTATTACTGTAGTTTCAGTAATATGGTTAATAGAAGTTGATGCCAGCAAATGCTTTTCATTCTAAGAGTGTTTAATATCCTTGAACAGAGTTGGGTATGGGGGTGTGCACCTATAATCCCAGCACTTTTGGAGGCTGGTGCAGGGAGGATTGCAAATTCAAAGCCAGTCTAAGGAATTCAGTGACTTAGAGAGATTATGGCTCAAAATAAAAAGAGTTGGGGTGCAGCTTGGTGCCAAGGCTGTGGGTTTAAACGTCAGTACTGCCAAAAAAAAAAAAAAAGGGAGAGTGAGAGCCTGGTTCTTGGATGGAACCCAGGGTCTCTGTACTGAGCTGCATCTCCAGCCCTTTTTTCATTTTTTGACAGGGTCTTGCTAAGTTGCCCAGGCTGGGCTCCAACCTGGGGCTCTTCCTGCTTCAGCCTCCGAGAGTGCTAAGATTACAGGCATGCACCACCACGTCTACCTAAACCTGAATTTAATTTGTTCTGGGTGTGTGGAGGGTAGTTTTACTGGGAGATAATGCAGTGAAACCAATGATAGTATTTTTGCAAAATACAAAATAATAATAACTGTTCAAAACAATAGAGCAACTTATCTATGAATATAGTAATGTTTGTTTTCAGCTGTAAGACTAAAAAACAGAGAAATATAAGTTCTTTGAAAAACAAAGATATTTATCTTAAATATCTAACTTAAATGATTGAAATTTAGAACAAATAGAAAAAAACTAAAATATGTAGGTATTCCAAATACAATACTAAAAAACATACCCTCTGAGAATTCGGATTTCGATGGTCAATGGAATTACTGGCATCCTGGAGAACTTTAGTGAAGGAATTGGTTTTGTATTTTTTCCCCTTTAGTCTGTTGACAAAGAGTAGCTTTGCAGAAGGCTTGGCAATAACAGGCTTTTGTTTAGCAAGAATTTCACTGTTCCAGTTTTGTACCTACAAAATTATAAATGAAAACCAACACATGAACAAACTCAACTCTCTCTGGTTTCTGTGATACTGACTTGACATCTTTACTCAGTGTCTAATAAGATAGGGCGTAAATTTTAGATCTCTTAGTAAACCCCTTTTCAATATGTTATACTATTTTCAAAAGCTTATAGCAAATGCATTCTCTGGACTTCTCATTTTCAGAACATAGAAATGGTTATTTTCAAGAGCCTAAGAATAAGAAAACAGTTTGCCAAAACTCCTTTAAAAATAAAATTTGCATAGTTAGAGAAGGAGCTAAAGTATTCTGGATGTGAGTTAAATAAAAATCTGTTTTAATTGGAAATCTAGGGTGTATGCAGAGTTTTTAAGCATAAAAATTAACATCTAAAACCTAATATAGCACTAGCAATTTTTCTGTTGATACAGCTATACTGTTTTCATCAATACAGATAATACTAAATTCGCACTAGGCCAAACCAACTGACACTGATCTTAGTCTGGTTTAAGTACACATGACAATCTCCACTAGACTCCAAATAACAAATACTGAGTACTATATAAGGGGAAATACACAGTACAAAGTTCAGTGATGTTGGCGGCTTTAACAGAGAGTTTTAAGTATTTGCAAATAATTGTAAAGGTCCATGGTATATAATAATGGATACTTTTGGTAAGGTACATTTTTTCCTAAGTAAAATTTATGCACACTCAAATGCAAATTTAAGTTGGAAGCCATAGAGGCCCTACCCTAAATCAAGGTATTAATCATTTCTGTTGACTCAGAGAACTCCCAGTTATGAGGCACAAATTGGAATAATCCCTGTTCTGAAGCTCATGTGCAGGAGTGAGACGTGCAGCTAATTAGGGAACCAAGTATTGTTCCTTTTAAGTTATATGAGGAAATTATTTCCATATAAGTTATATGAGGAAATTATTTGCTAGAGTAAATTTCATTTTCTATTGATTGGAAAAAAAAATGGCATTTATGTATGTATGTGGTACCAAGAATTGTACCTAGGGCCTTTGCCCCAAGCTATCCCCCCTAGCCTTTTTTTTCATTTTGAAATAAAGTTTTGCGAAATTGCCAAACTGCCTAGATTAGAGTTGAACTTTTGATCCTCCAGCCTCAGCCTCCCAGAGTGCTGGAATTACAGGTGTGCACCACCATGCCTGGCTAAGAAAATGGCTCTTGCTGTAAGTACACAGAATTGCACCTGACACTCAAGTAGAAATCTGAAAAGAAAAAAAATTACATAGCATTTTGAGTTACTCTGACATCTCATAACGTTAAGAATGAATACAGTGAGGAACAATGTCTTTAACATTATGAAAGAAAGTTATGCTTTTCCAACCAAGAAGTCAAGCTTTTTTTTTTTTTTTTTTTCTTTTTGGTGCTGAGGACAGAACCAAGGCCTTGTGCATACTAAACACTAGTTCTACCACTGAGCCACATACCGGCTTCTCCACCAATTCTACTGTCAGCAAAATTAGCAAACATGAGACTAAGAAGAAAGACACTTTCACTCGGCCAAGTCTCAAAAGTCCCTTTTTCACTCCCCTCCTTGCCAAGAAGCATCATGCTTCAGTCTCCCTTGCTCCTTAGGTATAAGTCATTGAAAGTAAGAAAACATAAAAACTATAGCAATTTTATCATAAGCAAAAGAAACCAACACAATAACTAAAACATTTTAAAATAAAGATAAAACTTGGCTCTTAGAGAACTACAGGACTGAATCTTATCCACTCCTGATAGATTTCCTGTTAGTACCATTATAGATAGAGGTAGGAGATGATAAATTAATTTTTTTGCGTATTAGTAGGTAATAGGTTTCTTCTAAAAGAAGCCGAAAAGCTAATATTGCTCTTGAATTTTAAAAAAATAATTTGTGAATTCAATAGGTTTATATTTGAAAACTACTTGGAAGATAAGAGTTATATATTTTGGGGGAGTCACAAAGTCCTCCAGAAGTTACCAGTTTTTATACAATTGTGGAATTGCTAAAATATTGGATATGAATCCAAGATGCCGAACTTTTTGAAGGCTATCCACACAAGAAGCATCAGTATTATAAAACCATTATGCTAGTTATTATGATAGGGCAGAAGACTATCTAATGACATGTAACAATGTTCTTGACACACAACTACTTATAGCAAAACAGTACCTATAATATAACACTAAATTAAAATGCCAGAAGGATACCAAAATAATTAACTGTAGTTACTACTGGAAGGTGAAATTACTGATGCTTTAACTTCTTTGCTAGATTTTCTAAAGTTGCTGTAATGAACCTATTTTATAAAAATCATGTTTAAAAAAGTATCACAAGGGAAGCTAGGTGTAGTGGCTGTAATCCCAGCACTTGAGAGGCTGAGGTAGGATTGTTACAAATTTGAGGCCAGCCTGGGCTTTATAGTGAGTGTGAGGTCAGTCTGAACTGCATAGTGACACTCTGTCTCAAAAAACAGAACAAAACAAAACAAAACAAAACATCACAAGGGAATAAGAGTCTCTTTTAACAATTAAAATTAAATTAAGTGGAGGTGGAAGAAAGAGCCTTTATTTGTTCTCCAAAAACTTTTTTTCAACTATGAAGTCTCTTCTGTTAGCCTCCCCCCACCCAAAAGCCTAGGGAGGATGCACCTTTAGTACAACACACCTTCCTCATCAGTTAAAAAATGCTTCTCAAAACACACAGCTAGAAAGACTACTCTCCTCTGGATTACAAATTGCATTAATCTTGGCAGTGATACTATGTCATATCCTGTGTGTGTGTGTGTGTGTGTGTGTGTGTGTTTTGAGACAGGGTCTCACTGTGCAGTTTAGGCTGGCCTTGAGCCCACTTTGTAACTCAGGCCAGTGTCAAACTCCCAACAATCCTCCTGCCTCAGCCTCCCACGTGCTGGGATTACAGGTATGTGCCACCACGCCCAGCTCTGTTACAGACTTTTACAAAAAGTTTCCTGACCCCATTTTAATGTTCTTGGTATTCTTTTACTTAAAAACAAATAATAAGTTTATATAGTAAAACATTTAAAAATTATTCAAATAGTTCATACAAAATACTTCTAGCCTACCCCAAACACTCAATTTTCTTCCCAGAAGCAATAATTATTAGCAAGCATCTCATATAATTTTCCACAAGTGTTTTATAAATCTACGAAGGACATATACACATATATCTTTTTCTCAATCACACAGCAGGATGCTATCTTCTTTTTGTCCTGTATTTCATCTGATTCTTTTTCTAGGCAAAATTTTAACTGATAAAGGCCAAGGCTTATTTAAGCCATTTTATTTAAAAGTTACTAAAAACTCTAACAGTTTATGAAATTTAAAATATAAAATCATCCAACCTTTTCTGGTGTTAACTTCATAAGTTCCATATTTTCCATACTGTGTCGGCGTCCCAACTTGGGGCGTGTACCTTTGTAAAAACAAAAATTAATTCAAATAAACTAGGAAGTCCTTAAGAGTACACATTTAGCATCTCTACATAATTCTTTTCTTTTTTTTAATTATTTTTTTTGAGACAGGGTCTCACTGTGTAGTTCAGACTAGCCTTGAACTCACTATATAGCCCAGGCTGGCCTTGAACTCACAGCAATCTTCCTGCCTCAGCCTCCCAAGTGCTGGGATTACAGGTATGTGCCACAACGTCTGGCGTATATAATTCATTTCTAAAGCCTAATGATCATTATGTATATCTAAAGTTTACCAATAAAATCTGATTGGAAGAAAGATACCTGATGCACAAATTCTTATGAAAAGAACAAACATGTGCAAATATGTGTTTTTAGAGAATATTTTCCACACCAGCTACTCCCACTACAATGCTTTGATGTAAAGAAGTTAGAGTTTAGTTGGGAGTTTATTATTGGTTACTAGCATTACTCCTTTATTTAGGAAAGGCAACTAGTTTAATACTATCCACAGTCTCAAGAAAACCAAACAAACCATAGAGTGGTTTCAGTAAGTAAAAACATAAGGAAATGGCATTGGACCTTCAATAATAAATAATAAAAATAACGTGCCAAGTACTGTATTGTTACTCCTTTCTAAGTGACCACTTTTTAAAGACCTTCTTAGATGATGCATTCACAGCCAGTCAGGAAACAAGTGAAATAAAAAGCAACAAGTCTCAACATTTTTTCAATAAAGTTATAAAATATTAAGTGTAGTACAAAGAATTTCCGTAACTGTTCCGTCTTTTAAAATTTTAAGAAGTATTTTTTTATATATTTTCATTACATATGTATGCATTTATAAGCAAAACAGCATTATTTGCACTGTTTTGAAATGATTATAAAAGACATTATACTGTTTGTATTCTTCAACTCGCTTTCTTTCTTCAACTTGCTTTCTTCAACTTACTCAAACTAGCAACCTAGTTTGTGAGATTCATCTAGGCTAATAAATGTAGTTTAGTTTAAGTCATGTTCACCATTTTTGTTCGTTTTTTTGTTTTTTGAGACAGGGTCTTGCTACATAGTTCAGGCTGACCTTGAGCTCACTATGTAGCTCAGGCTGGTCCTGAACTCACAGCAATCCTCCTGCCTCAGGCTCCTGAGTCTATGATTACAAGCATTTTCACCATTTTCTGAACTGAAGTTATCTGTTTTACTAGTGACAGGCACTTAGGTTGCTTCCAGTATTTTTTTTTTTTTTCTATTATAAGCAACACTACAGAAATTCCTGGTGATTTTTCTTGGTGTACAGGAGCCATCCAGTTTAGATCATGGGCACACATCAGTGGCAGGACATGTGCTGGGTCACAGAGATGGTACATCTTTAGCTTCAGCAGAGTGCTGCCAGTTCTTCAGAGGAAACCAGTTTCTGTCCCATCACCACTGTATTAGGCTTCCCACCACTCGACATCTTGTGAATACTGGTATCAGACTTTTTAAATTTTTGTCCAGCTCAGGGACTTCCAATACCCCACTATGGGTTTCTTTTTCTTTAATATTAAGTTTATTGGTATATTTTAGGTATACATAGTGATCACAATCATTATAGGGAATTTGTACCTGTACATGATACAACTGATTCTTTTTATTTCCACCTTTCCCTAATCTCCCTTTGACCCTTATTTCTCTCCTTATTTATAAAAGCTTTATTTCCATTTTTTTCCCTTTTGTCCCTTTCCCTGCTTTTCTTTCTTCCTCCCTGCTCCCTAGTTCCCCTTCCCATCTGAAAATTTTCTTCCTATTTCACAATACTTATTACACATTTTGGTCCTTATTTACACTTTTGATTTCTCACACCAGAGAAATAATGCAATATTTACAAATATCCTCACTGTGATTTA
Source organism: Dolichotis patagonum (assembly GCA_004027295.1). NCBI lineage: Eukaryota > Metazoa > Chordata > Mammalia > Rodentia > Caviidae > Dolichotis > Dolichotis patagonum. Next base: position 19,148 of record PVJX010013819.1, read on the forward strand.
ATGCAGTTAAATTTATTTTTGCACATTTATGGGTCATTTGTGTTTCTTCTGGTCATCATTTCGCTCTCTTTTTACCTAGACTATTTGTCCTGCTTTTAATTTCAAGTACTTACACACTTTGTCTACAAATTACTTTTTAATCATTTATATGACAAATATTTCCACTCAATTTATTTTTTTTAGAAAATGAAATGAAGCATTTTATTTCAAAGTAAATCCTTTTAAAATGATTTTCATTTCTGTCTTGAGAGCCCTCTTGCTCTGATACCAACAAGGTATTCTCCTGTATTCTCCGTGGTAGCAGCATGAATTGAGCTGAGCGTGGACCACAAGGCCAGCTGTCATCTGTGATGCGACCGACCTTGGTATCCGGCACCGTGGTTGTTTCCTGGCATGTAAAGAACAGTCATAGTGCTGGGTGGTGATAACTGCACTGTTGTCACAGGGGTCAGCACAATGCCAGCTAAGGAGTAAACACTCACCGAGTGCTGGCCAGTGTCATTATTGTTACTGCTTTAGATCTTTCCTATTTAAATACCTAATCCATTGAGAATTTATTTTTGTGTGGGATTTTAGTTTCTCTACAGGCAAGGGATATTGTTCACCTGATTGATGTGTATGTCTCTGATTTCTAGCAAGCAGAGAAAAGCACTTCTCTATCTGTCTTTATGTAGTGGGGATTGAACCCAGGGTCTCTGGACTGAGCTGTATCCCTACCCCCTGTTTAATTTTTGAGACAAGGTCTCACTAAATTGCTGAATTGCCCAGGACGGGCTCTAATTTACCATTCTCCTGTCTCAGCCTCCCACAGTGCTGAGATTACAGGCATGAACCATCATGCCTGGCTCATTTCTTGTTCTTCATGAGGAATGTTTAGCTTTTTTCAAATCTTTTTCTCTTTCATATAAATTTGTAAATGAACACATCAAAGTTTACAAAGGAATTGAGATTTGTTTGGCAGTGCATTGCATTTGTGTCAACTTGGGGGCATAGACTACTTATTTTGACTGTTGCTGTCTTTGAAACAGGGCCTCACCATGTAGTTCAGGCTGGTCTTAAACTCACTATAGTCCAGGCTGGCCTCAAACTCATGGGATCTCCCTGCCTTAGCCTCCCAAGTGCTTGGATTACAGGCATGCACCACCCTGCCTTGCTTTAAGGACATCTTTTATAGTAGTTTGTCTTTTAATCTGAGTGAGGTTTATCTTCTATCAGTTACTGAGATGTGGTAAAATTTCTCATTATAATTTCAGATTTTATCATTTCTTTGGTTAGTTTTGCTCTTATACACATTTGACACTTTGTTATTAGGCCCACTAAGCGTAGACAAAATTTATACTTTTATCTTCCTGATGAATTATACTTATTAATCATTGTGAATCACCACTATGAAGTAACCTTTATTTTTTAATAAGACTTTTTAGGCACAGGGGTACTGGGGATTAAACCTAGCACCTTGTGTACACTAGGCAAGAACTCTACCGTTGAGCTATACCCCCAGCCCACGGACCTTCTGTCTTACAGCTATACTAGCTTTCTTTTTGTTTAGTTTTTACATGGTTTATCTTTTCTCTATAGTTTTATTTTCAGGCTAAGTATATCCTTATGTTTCTCTTACAAGTAACTGTGTAGCTGGATTTTATTTCTTTTATCACTTTGATACTTTTATTTTTAGGCAGTATCTCAATAAGTTGTCCAGGCTGGCCTCAAACTTTTAGTCTTCCTGTTTCAGCCTCCTCAGTAGCTGGGGTTATAGGTGTGCACCACCATGCCCAGCCAATCCAATACTCTTAAAGGGGACATTTTCATTTAATAGAATTACTAATTTATTTAGGCTCCTTTATTACGTTTACTAGTGAATTATATTCATTGGTTTTTGGATACTGAAACCACTTGAATTCTTATTTGCTTTAAAACATACTGGTCGACTTAGTTACTTTTCTATGGTTTTCAGGTTTATGTTCATCAGTAAGGCTGACCTATAATTTACCTCTTTTTGTCTTAGTCTTGTCTAGTTTGAATACCAAGGTTATATGTTTCTCAGGAAGACTTAACAGTATTCCCACATTTTCAATTATCTATAAAACATTGTTTATGGTTATACAGATGGTCCCTAACTTAATATAGTTTGACTTAGGATTTGCTGATTTTACAATGATGTAAAAACAGTACACCTACATAGATACTATTTTGAATTTTGCTTTGCTCCCTGTAGTGATATGCAGGATACTCTCTTGGATGCTGGGCAGTGGCAGTGAGAAGCAGTTCCCAGTTGACCCTGCAACCACAAAAGTAAGCAACCACAATTTGCTCTTCCCATGAGCCAGCGGAAGACATGAGGGGCCCAGGAAGAGAAATAAGAAGTCAATTCGCCTTCCTGTGTGCTGACACAAGCCACAGGGCACCTGGGAGGAGAAGCAAGAAGCCAATTCAGGAAGCCCTTCCTGGGAGCCGACAGATAGGCAGGTTGGGAGTCAAGACCCCCCACCCCCATCCTTTAAGTAACCGGTTGATTTGGAGGACTGGCTGAGTTGATAGCAACTGAGGTACAAAAACAACTTAATGCTGGTATTGTCTGATTGAAGGCCTAAGGCTGGTAGTCTGGGCATCTATTAAGAGGATAATAGTATGCAATATAGCAAATATCGGGGATTTTCTTCTGCCTTGGTTTTGAAATCCATTATTGTTCTCACTGTTGTTTTGTTCCATTTTATTTTATTTTATTTTTATTCAATATTCTGGTTTTTGTTTTTGTTTTGTTTTTTGGTACCAGGGATCGAACTCACCTCACCCTTTCCAGGCAGGTGCATATACCACTTAACTAAATCCCTGGCCTTCAATATTCTGTTTTGATTGGTTTTATTCTGTTCTGTTTTGTTTGATTTTTATTATGTTTGATAGTATGGGCAGGAATTTGAAGATAACGAGGCATTATGGTAGCTGTTGTTGATTTCCTATTATCCTGTTTTGAAGTCCTGTATCACTTTCACTGTTTGGTTTTGATTGGCTTTATTCTGGTTTTTGTTTGATTTTATTCTCTTTAAAATAAAATTAAAAAAAAAGTAAACAAGCATTATTTTACAATGTGCTGTGTTGCTGGGTTGTGATACCCTGGTATGTTAGGTACAATGAATGCATTTCTGACTTAAGAGCTTTTTCAACTTATAAAAGTTGAAACCCCACAGAATAACCCCATGGTAAAATGGGGAGCACTGGGAGCAAGAGACATAGCTCAGCAGGACAAGTGCCTGCCTGGCAAGTGTGAAGTTGTGAGTTTGATCTCCAGTAGTAAAAAAAAGATGGGGCACATCTATAAGCAGGTTTCTTGAATGATTAGTGTATCTCACTTGTAAAACCATCTGGACCAGGTGAATTTACTTATAGATCTAAGTTCCTTATATAATCTTGTATTTTTCAAGATATCAGAACTTTTCCTAGGCTTTCAAATATAGTCTGAAAACTATTAAGAATCACTTCTCTTTTAAAACTTTGTATCTATATTACATCCCCCCCTTCACTCCCTACTGTACCCCCATACTAGGGATTGAACCCAGGGTCACTACAATCCCAGTCCTTTCTATTTTGTGTATTATTTGGCCTTACTGCTGTTACTCCTTAGGAGCATTTCTAGCCAAAAAAACCTTAATGGACTGGGTTTCTTAGATCAAATTCCAAACCAGTATGCAGGCAGGCTTATGAATTCAGATTCTTAAAAAGGCCCCCAGCCTTTTTGACCCTGAGCCAACATGGGAAGTAGACAAATTTTCTTGTAGCTCCTTTTTCCTATGGATACAGCAATGAACAAGAGACAAAAAACAACAAATTAAAACAAAAACCTGTCCTCGTGGAGCCTGACTGAGTAGGGAAGTTAATTAGCTAAAGAGGTGGAAGAGGTAGGCTGGATCTCTTAAGAATGGGGAATGAGTTTGTTCAAGCTGTGTTGAACAGTCACTGAAGAGATCTGAGCAGAGGAATGACACATGATTCACATTTTAAAGGAGAACTCTGGCTGTCATTTGGGAAAGTCAAGCGTGTGAGGAAGCAGGACAAAGTGAGAAAAGTGCATGATTCTTCTACGGGAGACACAAATGGCAAACACTAAGATTGCAGCGCACATGGTAGGAGACTAGGGATATACTTTGAAGCTGGGCTTTCTGATGGGTTGGGTGTAGAAATGAGTGGAAGAAAGGAACCAAGCATGATACCAAGGTTTTTGGCTTGAACACCCAAATGAACATGGTACCATTTTCTGAGATAGAGTAGACTGAAGGAACAGTGTGTTTGGGGAGGAACATATTTTGTACATGTTCAGTGTTGGAGGTCAATTAAACATTCAAGTGGAAATGTGATAAATATGAGTCTCAAACTCAAGAAAAAATTACGGCTAGAAATAAGAATTTGAAATTATCAGCATTTAGGTGTATGAAAGTCAAGCAACTGGATAGGATCATTTAGAGGCTGTCTAGATGTGGCCACTTAGGGCCTCTGTTTGGAAGTACTACAGATTGAATCCAGAGGTCTTCTACCACTGAGCTACAACTCCATCCCTTTTTATACTCTACCTTGAGACAGGATCTGACTAAATTGCTGAGGCTGATCTTAAACTTGACATCCTCCTTGCCTTCCCAAGTAGTTGGAATTATAAGGTGTGTATTATTTTCCTCAGTGTGATTTTGTACATTTTAATTAAAGCTAAATAATATTAAAAATTCATTTCCTCCTTTGCACTAACCACATTTCAAATGCTTAACAGCCACGTGTAGCTAGTAGCTACTTTAGTGGACAGTACAGATCTAGAACTTTGCTATCATCATTGGCCTAGAGCATAGAATTGGAAGAATTGGCAGGGGAAATTGGCAGGGAGAGGGGAGAGGAAGGAAAAAGACATTCAAGAACTGTACCCTGAGCATTACAAATTCAGAGAAAGGAAAGATGAAAAAGAGAGAGACTAAAGACTGCCAGCAGCAAACTAGAAAAGTAATGTAATACTGGAAGGTTGCTAAGGCAGGAACTATCCGCTATAGAAAATACTGCTGAGAACTCAAATAAGCTGACATCTAGACACTGACCAATGTATTTAGTAAAATGGAGAGCTTTGGAAGTCATTTCAGTGCCAGGATGGGGTGAAAGCTTGAGTACAGTGTTGAGGAGAGAAGGGTAAGCGAGGAAGTATATAATACTGGTATATTTTTCAGATTTTGTTATAAAAGAAAACAAAGGAATGGGTTCATAGCTAGAAGAATCTATGAGGACTAGTGAGTTTCACAGATGATAGTTCCTACAAAAATAACCTATTTAAAATCAAACACAGGAAAACAGCCCATTGTCCAATTACAAAGCAGTCTCAATTTATTATATAGCTCATTAGAATTTTTCACCAACAATTCTTTGAAAGTATTAATCAGATGATTAGCTAATAATTTCTTTTTCTTTCTTTTCTCCATATGAGTTTAGAGAAGGAATTTAGAAAAATAAAAACCAGACTTTTCACTGACTTTCAAGTTCAAAATATTTGTCTGTATCAGTAATTTTTTTCAGATTGAGCATTTTTCAAGCTTAGGAATCAGATTTTTAAGATGTACTTCACTTAGCTATAAAAAAAGGATGATCCTGAGGCTTTTATAGGTAAATGGAGACAACTTGAGACTATCCTCATAAGTGAAGTAAATCAGACTCATATTTGTAAATACCACATTCTCTCTAATGTAAAAAACAATAAAAACTGAAGGATTAATAAGAACCAAAATGTATAGTAGATATTGTAATAATGAAAGGGAAGGAAAATGCTCTAAAGGATATAACTATATGTACATTTAAGTGTATAAGATAGATAACCATACTATTAAGTTTTTGTTGGTTTATTGAACAGGATAGTTTATACTTTCTATGTCTACTTTTTATGCTTTGATTTTATAACTTGAACAACTATGTCTAAGATGACAATATGTAATTTATCAACTAGTGATTTCTTAGTGTTCTTTTTGTTTTGAAATTTTGTAATATTTGTAATTTTGTAATATTTCTACTCTTTTTTCTGTTTTGCTTTTTTTCTTTAAAAAAAAAAGATGTATTTCAGAGGGGCTCAAGATATAGCAGTTATGCACAAAAGCAAGCTTGTAAGTTTGATTCCTGGTACAAAAAAAATGTATTTCAAAGTTATATACAGATATAATTAAGAAATGGTACCCTAATTTGCCCCTTTTTATTTTTTAAATCAAAAGTAGCTTTTTTTCCCCACTTAGAAACACATATATTATGACATACTTCTCCCCATAGCAATGTCAAACCTAATCAGCACTTAACGAAAGTTTCCTAAAAATTGGTTTTGCAACCAAAGAAAGTGAAAACAATAAAAAAGAATGTTTCTTAGGCTTTCTGAATTAAAAAAAAAGAAAACAATTCCAAGAGATTTCATCTTAGAAATGAGGGGGAAAAGCTAAACAAAATTTAGATATATAAAACTATGTGAAATAAAAAGGATAAAACAATAGAACATTTTAATTTGGGTTATCTTCATATAAATTTTTAAATGAGCTTAGTACAATATTTAAATGTATTTTTTTACAAAAGCAAATACATTAACCATTCCTAAATTCACAATAAAAACTATACTGTATTTATCAACAACTTAATGGACCTATGTAAAATAAAAAAGTATAAGAAATTGAACTTGTGTCACATATTCTCTCTGAATATGGTAACATGGTAAGTAATTTAAATGTAAATTGTTAGGACAGACAAATTGGGTTTTGGAAGATCTGTTACTTACCATGTAAACTGTTATCAATTTCAATATTTTCAGACATTATAGAATTATTTGTGCTGTAGCTCAAACCAAGAACCATTTGAAGATCTGAGAGATTCAATCGTGCTGTTAGTTCACCACTTTTATCCCCAACCTACAATCACAAGTATTTATATTTTAGAGTAGCATTTAAAGATACAAAATGATGAAGATTAGCTGAAAAATGTTGTAACTCTAAAACTGGAAGACAATACAAGAAAATGAAAACAGTTACATTAGAATTAAGAGACAACAAACGAATGAAATGGGTTGTTCTCATTAATGATGTTTTTTCTTAAGAACAAACAAAAAAAGATCCACTTTCTAGAAGATCACAAAAGGACAGCTAATTATATTCTTTTAATTCTTCAGTTCTCTAAATATTAGAATGTTCTTATCCTCTGTGATTATATTAAATAATATAGGTTATCCTGTGACATATCAACTATCAAATGTGGCATCACATGAACAAATTTTCTTTAGAAATATTTTATTTTTATACTGTAACAATAGTGATATTTATTAAGCCAGCACTAGATATTATGGCAGGCACTTCTATATGTATTATCTCTAATCAGAACAATTTGCAAGGTGGATACTATTATAGTCATCTTCCAGACAGGAAAAATGAGGCTCAGAAAAGGTTTCTAAGCTCAAATAGCCAGCAAGTGGCAGAAGTGTAACAGGAACCAGTCCTTGATTCTAAAGATTGTTATTCCTTTAGTACCATGCTAATTCTTTATGCAGTGATGGAGGTAGAGAGGGGGCATATTTTAGTAATGTCCTCCTTTTCCCTCATACCTGGCCTTAACTTCCTGGTTTCTTATATCAAGGCCAATATAAGTGCATTTCTGATCTGTATCTCAAAATAGTTCATGGATGCCAAAAAAATTGTATCTATCTATCTATCTATCTATCTATATCTATAGATATAGATATATATTTATATTTTATATCTATATCTATATCTATATATGTAAAATCAAACATTGTTTAGCCATATAGAGTAATCAAGAAATAATAGGGTTTCTTCCCCTTGCCACTGATTGATAAATTACAATAGCACAGATAACATTTTTTTTCCAGTGCATACCTCTCTTGAAATTTCCAAGTGCTTTTCAGCAAAATGCATTGCTTGATCATGATTTCCTAGAGCTGTGTATGCATTTCCTAAGCTCCAACATGCTCTTCCTTCACCAATTCTAAAACATAATTCAAAACTAACATGTGGTTATCTGAAAAGAGGTGTATAGAAAATAAAAATGATCTAGCAATTATTAAATGTATAAGCAAGTGGTGGTGAGCCTATGACACTTGTGCCACAGCAGGCTGTTTATTAGCACTGAAAGCTCTAAAGGGTTCACCATCACTGACATAAACAATGCTTTGGATTTATTTGGTCTTTTACTTTAAAAACTTACTATCATGATACCACAGGGACCTATGAGAATATTCAGATAATCCTAAATTCAAGAGTCAAATATTAAAACATGAAAAACATTTTATTAAAATAGGCAATGCCCTATAAAATAAAATAATCTTGGGGATAGGTATTCTAAATCAATTACCCTATTATCTTCCTACAACAACTATACCTGGTAATCATTCAGTGTGTATCTGAATAACAGGGAGAGAAACCTGTACAACCTCTTGAGGTAGTATACTTCATCTTGAATAAGTATGCTTGAAAGTTTGTTCTCATGCTGATGTAAAAATTGATCTAAAGTAAAATAACAGACTGGCCAGCACAGATGTGTTGTTTTTTCATATAGCAAGCAAGAAAAAAACAAACAAATGAAGTAGTTACCAACACTTAAAAATCAGGAGATTTCATATACAGCACAGGACTTGTAGCTGCTTGAAAAAACAGGAAGATTCGTTTGTAACAGACCTTGTTCCTGCCTGACAATAATCAGCTAGAGCTGAGTAGCAGCTGTTTCTTGACAATGAAGCGTTCCAGGTTTGCCACAATTCTCACACTGACTGAGGCAGGAGCCTTCTGAGGAGATAGCTGGGTTTGTGACGCTAGTCACTGATCCTGGCTCAAGGGCATTTGGAAGCAGAATGACCCTGTACCACAGGCCAGCGCTTCAAACAGTAACATACAGGGACAGTCATGAAAAGGAAAATTTCTTAAAAAGGAAACAAGAGTCAATGGGAAAGCTCCTGGGATTTAATAATGCATCTGTATTTTACCTCACCTAGAGTTAAAGGATGTATAACTTACCTATCTTTTAGTTCTTGGGCAATTGCTAAGTGCTTCAGGTGATAATCAATGGCCTTTTCATAGTCTTGAAGTAAAGTGTACGTGTTTCCAAGACTATAACAAGACTGAGCTTCTACAGCTCTGTCTTTAAGCTGTCGAGCCAACAGAAGTGTCTTCCTAAAAGAAGAAATTTTCACATGATCATTTTTAATTTGGGATACAATAATACTAAAATAAAGTTGTCATTTCCCTGTCTGCTGCCTTTTACGTAAATCTGTTTTAGAGTAGAGAATCTTTTACTTTTACTTTTAAACAGAAAAGTTGCTTTTGAAATACAAAAACCAGATCTAGACTTTCAGAATAAATTTGATTCTAACAATTCACCACAGTAGCGGAGTACTGGAATAGGACATCAAAGGCTTTGAAAGAATAACAGGATTTACAACATTTAAAAACATCTTTCTCTTTTGTATAGATACTAACTTGAAGAAACTTCTGTTATCATGTTTGTTTTCAATCATGCTGTTACCTTTCATCTTGTTAAAATTTAAAATATGTATGTTTCAATGTGTAGAATGTTAGTCACTGATTGTTTTAAAAGTCACTGACTCTTAAAATATTGAATATTTCATTTAAACATTGACGAGTGCTTTCTTTGGCAGCACAGCTACTAAATATTGATGAAATTCTACCTAACACATATGGTGTTGTCAATGAAAGTCAGTGTAACAGGTAAGAGCGTGGATCCTGGAGATACACTGCCTGGGTTCAGATCCCACCTTTGCTGGCTGTGTCACTCAACCTGTCTGTGTACTAGTTTCCTCATATATTCAATGCGGAAATACCCCGCTAGATTTCTGTAAAGATGAAATGAATTCATACATATTTGAATATGTCTATTTATAGATATATAAAGCACTTAGAATATCATCTTGAGCAGAGCAGATGCTATATAATATTCATGCTATTTTATTACTGTTTAAACCTATGCATGCTTTGGGATCCAATAATTTAAGTGATTTTTTTCTAAAATCTCTGCCAAGTTATATAATTACTTCATATCATTTATAGCTATATGAAAAATTATATGGTAATGTTATAAATCTTTTTAAGAAAATGAATCTAAAATTATGCATTTAATGATGATACCTTCAAAACTGTCACCTGGGAGCCTATGCACTTATTCTAATGTTGCTTGTCCTCACAAACAATTTTTGAGACTTTTGGCATTCCCTTCAGATTCTGTGGCACAATCCTTTCTGGCATACTGTTATATTGACTGTATAGCTGATTTATAAATTGTCAGAAATCTTTGTCAGCAAATTCAATACCAATGTAGATCTGCCAGACAACTGTTCTATATTCTGAAGAATATGGATCTAAAATGTTATACCAGTCTTCTGTGTAGGTCTGAAAACAATTCCTAGGGAAAGTTCCAAAAATATTACTAATCAGTATTTTTGGAATATGTCAATTCTGAGTCCTAGCCTGCTTATTGGGGGAAAACAAAGATAGGCTTCTATACTCATGCCTTTTTAGTCAAATCATCACTATCTACTTTATAATAGAATCTTCCATAATTAACACAGGTACACCACTTAATATCCACTGGCTTTAAAAAATATGAAACTTTTGTATTTAAAATCAAAATCTATACTAACTCACACAGTGACATTAGTTTACCTGGAAAAATATTTCATATCTAGTCAATCAACAAATATTAATTACTAGTCAATATTTAACACAGGATGGGATGCTATTTGATTTTCTGGGTAGACTAAAGTGATCATATCTTTTTTTATTTTAAGATGACAAAACTATTTAGAACTCTCAGATTGGAATCTTTACAATCACTGAGTCTTTGGTTCAATCAAACTAGAATTTTCCTGAGGTCTGAAAGAGCTTTCAAAGTCCACTAATAAGGGAAAACTCGATTTAGAAAGCGTAAGTCAAGCAACTAGGAGCTGTTTGACCTTTGCTACCACCCATGTTTATAGTCGACCAGTAAGACTCAAATGACCTTAGGACAGAAGAAACTGGGATTGTCAACTCCTCAGGGCAATCATGGGCCCTTGGCTGACAGAGTCAAAGTAGGGCAGAAAGAAGGTAGGGAACTGCTCATTCAGTAAGTGGGATGGTAAAGAAAACTCAGTGATCAGTGGAGGCGATTAGGGCATAGTTTTATTGCTAGGCTTTCTGGTTTCTCTTCCGACTCATGAATGGGCAAATAAAACATATATACATACACAACGTAAGTTTAAAAGACTTTTTAAAAGTTTAGAATTCATTATTTGAGACAGGTTGTTGCTATATGCCCCAGGCTGGCCTTGAACTCCCGCTGCAGCCTCCCAAGAGCTGGGATTACAGATGTGTGCCACCATGGCCAGCTAAGAACAGTTAATTTTAAAGATTAAAAAACTAATAATAATGTAAATGTGGTCACATTGTTACTATTAAATCTTAGATATAATAATATTTAGGTACGACAACACTGACTGAGCAGTGTGTGCCAGGTATGACGTTAGATGCTCAATATATGCTTTCATTCAGTCTTCACTACAATTCCCAGCTGAGGTACTGCTACCTTCTCTTCCAGGTGAGGAAACTAAGGCTTAAAAGTCCAGGGTCCTGTTGCTAGTATGCATCAAAAACCAGGTTTTAAACTTAAAGCGTATGACTTAGTGGGAATATATAACTACTTGTTTTACATTTATATACAGAAATATTAGACTAACTTGTAATATTCAGAAGCAGTCTCAAATTCGCCAAGAAATATATATGCGTTTCCAAGGTTGCTATATGCTCTTCTTTCAGCCGCTTTATCTCCAAATTCTTTTGCAATAAGGAGACGCTGAAACAGAAACATTGTATTAGACATATCATATAATAAAATTATAGGATAATGTAATCACTGTTTAGAACTGAGACCGAGGAACTGATCTGGCCCTGAGGCCTTCCATGTGTACCTGCTCATGAGCTATAACCGCATCCCTGAAATTGCCAAGAAGGTAATGTGTGTTGCCAAGATTTCCGAAGGCTCGTCCTTGGGCTGCTCGGTCTCCCAAAGCAGTTACTAATGATAGATTTTCCCTAAGTAAAGCAAAAAATGGTGTAAGAAAGTTTGGCAAAAAGTTCATTAATTTGATTTATAGATTTTTTTTTTTCTTTTCAGTGCTTGGCATTAAAACAGAGCTTTGCATATACCTGACAAGCACTCTACTACTCAGTCACACTCTAAACATAGATCTAATTCTTTATATCAGAAAAAAAAATTCAAGCTTAAACCAATAATGTGTAACATTTTAATGATAAATCTGTGATGCAGGGTGATTATAGGAAATCATCAAGCATATTCATCTGAACCATTTAGGTAGATTTCTGTGCACAAATATAGTTCATCTTGGAACTTCTATTGTTTAATAATTTTATGACATTCTATTGGGCAAAGATAATTTACTCCACATAAATTGGACAACCACTGATATTTCTGGTTTTGCCACTAAGGGGCACTGGTCTGCACTTTAAATGAAAACTGCAGATTACTAGCAATATAACACTAACATTTCAGCAAGTGATTTGATAGGTGATTTTTGTTACTCTTTAATTTTGTTTGTTTGTTTATTTATTTAATTTGTCTTTTTGAGATAGGGTTTCATTATGCAGTTCAGGCTGGCCTCGCACTCACTTTGTAGCCAGACTGGCCTCAAACTCGCAGCGCTCCTCCTGCCTCAGTCTCCCCAAGTGCTGGGATTATAGGCATGTGCCACCACGCCAGCTTCTTTTTAATTTTAAAACCTTTTGCAGATTTAAAAACCTACTACTGGGTAAATAATATATATTGGCCCGTAGCTTAGGTGGGACTATGTGACTGTATCAGCCTTACTCACTCATAAAAATCCACTGCTGCCTGCAGAGCATTCCTCACTTCTTCTGGAAATTCTCCAACATCCTGGGGACCAGGGCAGCCAAAACTTTTCCCTTTTGCATGATACACATTTCCAAGATTGTAAAGTGCTCTTGCTTCTCCCACCTGGATGACAGTATCAGCAGCGTTTACATTTTGAAATTAGGGTCTATGTATTTATACTTCTGTCCCTCTCTTCCTCCTTCATGCTGAGCTACATCGCCAACCTTTTTTATTTTTAGACAGAGTCTCACTAAGCTGTTAAGTTGCCTGGGTGGGAGCTGACTTGTGGTCCTCCTGCCTCAGACTCTGGGATTATAGGCATGCATCACCATGCCCAACTCAGGAGGGAGAGGGTTCTACAACGGGCCATCTGTACAGAACCAAACAAAGCACTACTTGTGAAAGGAGGATCTCTCACTATTTTTTTCTCTATTTTAAATTTATTATGTTTTATCTTTTACTATTTATCTAGGAACATTTTCTTTTTTAGATAACTACAGAATAAACAAAGTAGTACAAAACAATTTCACTGAAATAGTTGGCATTTGGCCTACCACCTAATGTTTCCTTATTACCTTGTCATTAAGCTGTCTGGAAATATCTAGGTGTCGCTGACAACAAACTATGGCTTCATCAAAATTTCCCAGAACTTTTAAGGTGTTTCCCAGATTGCCGCTAGCTTTGGCTTCTCCCAACTGGTCTCCAATAGTCCTGGAGGGGAAAACGGCAAACAGTATTAAAAATATAAATGGTATTAAAAATATAAATGGTATTAAAAATATAAATGGCATTAAAATATAAAGCAGCCACAGTAAAGTTTTCTTAGAGGACAACTGACATGCTTGAAGAAAGAAAGACCTTTTAGCCTTGAAACATACTTTAAATAAAAATATGAAAATTAACATTTGTGTATTTAATTTTCATTCATTTAATTGAACTCTTAGAGTCATTTCAATATTGTTCATTCAGTTAAACTGTCTTTAGCCTAGAATTTTCAAAAGCAATGCTATTAAATTACAACTCATTAAATGTAGTTAGTTTTCTTAACTGAATGGAAGTACTTTTTAAAATAACAGTTTAGGGAGGAAGAATATTAAAAACCTTACATTAATTACCTTGCAAGAGTTAAATCATGATGGTGGTATTCTAATGCTTTGGCATACTCATGTAAATAGAAATAAGCATTGCCCAGCTGGCTGTAAATAGCGCTAAGTGTTTTCAGATCTTCAGTTCCAACTTGCACTGCTGCTTCAAAAAACGACACACCCGCGCGACAGTCCCCTGCTTTACACAGTCGTTCCCCTTCCAAGGCCAGCTCTAGGCAAGAAGCTTCCATTCTATAAAATTATACAGGGCAAACATTTACAACACAGCATTATGACTATAGCATGATGTTTTTAACTTTCAGTAATATAAGCGTGAACTGCATGGCTACTTTTGCTCAGACCAATACCTCTCTAATTGAAGTATACGTACATTATTGATAAAAGACCAAACAGTTATTGGTAGCACGAGCTAATTTGTCTATCCAACCTTCTCACAGCCTCAGAGGTCTGTTGTAAGGGAGGCTAAATGTCTTCATAAGGAGCTCCTCTAGAGCAATCACTTTACTGGAGACATGATAAAGCAGTGTTTTCTTAACTAGTTAGTGTGGCGGACCCATGGACTTCCTGATGGTTTGGGGAGAACAAGGAGGTGAGGTTCTGTTCTCTATGCAGGTATCCAGGAGACCTACTCACCAGTCCATCAACCCTTCCTATCATCCGTTCATCCACCCACCTATCCACCCTCTCCTTTCTCTATCTCATACACACAAAGCACACATACTTTCCTGCCTTTTCTTAAACCACTTATACAGTACTCTAAAGAGCAGAATATTTTGATCTATGAAGCAAAACTTAATGCAAAAATTCTAATTTTCAAAATCTGTCCCTTCAATTGAAAAAAGCCATAAACACTGACTCACTGAAAAGAGATTTGGGAGACAAAAATATCTACCCTAAACCTTAGAAGGTACCCCTCATCAAAGTTGCCACTGTGTTTCTTCATGACTTCTGTCATATCTGTGCACTGTCCATTCACTTAATATGCCTATGATTTAGCAAATTTTCTTTAAAGTGGCACACTATCTTTATTTTGTCACTGAAAAAATTCTTCATTCAAACTAGTATCCAAGGAACTGCGAATTTGACGTGATGTTTGTATATATTTTCTAATGCCCATTAACAAATATGTAACCATTAAAATTTAAAAGTAAAATTATGTATGACTAGTGGTATATACTTCACCCTTTGAAAATTCTGATTAAGTTCATCAAACTTAAGTTTTGGAACAGCATTCAATTGCTCCTTGCTAGAGTTAGCTTTGAGCCACTCTAACAGAACTGTGGGTACTAATTCTGGCTGCAAAACTGCAGCGCTTGTATGGAGCACTTTTTAAAACTCTCAGTGTCAGGTCCTACTTTCTGGGTATATTTTTTAAAGCCTCCAGGAAATTTTAATGTACAAGTTGGGACAAGAATCACTTTTCAACAGGAAATGTGAATTAAACTACTATACACCCTACTGTCATTCAAATATGATTATACTTCTGTATCCAATAGCAAGTCAATCAACATGTTTCTTCAGGTACTGTCTTTCAGTTTATAAAACTTTGAAGTGCCTCAGACACATAAATTAAAATGGGATTGTAAAAATAGAAAATCAATCTGATGAAGCTCAAAGTATGGACTACAATGAATAGAGCAAAATACGAAGATTCAAAAGCACCCCTGCTTCAGAATAAGCAGATTAATAGGTAGTTTTCATATTTTATGTCTAAGTTTTGTTTTGGTGTGGTACTAGGGATTAACCTGAAAACCTGTGGACTGAGCTGCATCTCCATTCTTTATTTTTTAAAATTATTTATTTATTTATTTATTTATTTATTTATTTTCTTGAGACAGTGTCTTGCTATGTAGTGCAGCGTACCCTTCAACTCACTATCTAGCCCAGGCAGGTCTCAAACTCACGGCAGTCCTCCTGCCTCAGACTCCTGAGTGCTGGGATTACAAATATGTACCACCATGGCCAGCTCCCATTCTTTAATTTTTACTTTCAAATAGGATTTTGCTACCTTATTAAATTTCCCAGTCTGGGCTTGAATTTGTGATCCTCTGCCTTCCAGAGTACTGAGACAGGCATGGGCTACCAGGCCAGGTTTCTTTTCTTTCTTTCTTTGTTTTGTTTGCTTTTAACAATTGACAACTGAGTTAGCCAGTGACTACATACAGCATGTTCACAGACTAGATTTCACTTCTTTATTTACAAGGCTCTATGTAGAATACAAGTAAGCTTCCATTTAACAGTTGGCTTTAACATTAGAGGAAGCCAATTCAACATAAGATTTAAAAATAAATTTGAAATTGGAAATCTCAAATCTTTTAACCTACTCCCTCAAAGTATATAAATATAAGATACATAGATTGATGCTCTTACTTCAGCAGTCTTCGAACTAGCTGTCTACGAGGAAAAGACACTGATGTTGTTAATACGTCTCTAGGCGAGAGTAGAACTGGTAAACTGATATTTTGGTTTCTTATGTGTATACTGAAAGAATCTTTTCATGTTAAACTAGAGACTTTACAATCACACACACTAAGAAATCTTAATTCTCTGTATTTAATTTCCTTAACATGTCAGTTCACAATTAATAAGGCCTATTTTGGTCTTTCACAAGTATAAACTGCTCATTTCACAACTGAACCCTGCCCTTCTTTAAAAGTATTTTGTTTTATTTTGTTTTTGAGACAGGTTCTCATTAGATACTTGGTTGGCCTCGATCTTGCTGTAAGCCTCATGATTCAGCCTCCTGAGTGCTGAGATTACAGGCATGCACCATTGCACCCTGCTTGAAGTATTTTTTGAAACTAAATTTATTAAAAGAAATTATTAAAAAAAGAAATATGAGTATTTAAGATTGTCTGAGGCTACTGGTATATTCTGTGCATAAAAATAAGCCAGCTAGGGGCCAGGAATTTAGCTCAGTGGGTCAAGTGCTTGCCAGGCAAAGTGCAAGGTCGTGAGTTCAATCCCTAGTGTGTGTGTGTGTGTGTGTGTGTGTGTGTGTGTGTGTGTATAAGCTAGCAAAAAAAACCTATGTAAAAATGTGATTTTTATTAAAAATTTCTTTTTCCAGATAAGATAGCTGAACCAGTTGTCTTTGTCTATATACTGAAACCAATGGTCTTCTAAGAGCTGTCAAAGGAAAAATTGGAAAAGCTACTTTAATATATAAAATACTTATTAAAAATTTTACTGTAAGCATTCTAATTATGTGAAAATTATATATCTGATATTTTCACTGCTAGGAATATATCTTAAGGGTGTATTTACCCAAATTAAAAAGACATACAGTATGTGGAAGAATATTTACAGCAGCAAAGAACTACAAGTAACTTAAATGTTCACCAGTATAGTAATGATTTTTAAAGATCACCGGCTGTGATGTGTGGTGTGTGACTTCACTGAGGGTGAGGAAGGGACTGCTGCACGCAGCAGCACCCTCAGCTCAGGGTGCCTGGGTTGTTGGCCAGGAAGTTGCAGATGAAGCACAGTGGCTACTCATACTGCATACGGCATTTGTATGTATAAATCGGAAGTTTAAAGCATTTGTCTACATCCATGTAAGGCAGAAAAATGTCTACTTCAAATAAGTATCTTTAAGCTGGTCGTGCTGGCAGACACCTGTAATTCCAGCACTCGGGAAGCTGAGGCAGGAGGATCACTGCAAGTTTAAGGCAAGTTCGGGCTACACAGTGAGTTCAAGGGCTGCACTACACAGTGAGACCCTGTTTCAAAAAACAAACAAACACAAGCTAAAACAAAATAAAACAACAAATATCTTTACCAAAATACCTGCCATTTTGAATTTAATAAAACATTATACTGGAACAATCAATCCAAATGATGTGATACCTAAATTGTGTTGGTAAGTGGTTTCATAAGAGTTACACATTTTGAAAACAGTGTTTGTCACTAGAAACAATGATAGCAAACCAGAATACTGCTGGCTACATGCTGTCTGCCAAGTCCAAAGAAGCAGGACTATCCAAAACAGAAAACACCTAAGGAAAGTTATGTCAGTAACTAGTACTTAAAATAAAGTCCAAAATTCTCTACATTTTTATTAATTCTGAGATATATTATGACTGTATAATTTATTAGAAAAGAAGGTAATATTCTGGCAAAATACCAACATCTCAAAATCAAATATATGTAACTGTAAAAATAGGACAGGTTAGTGCATAAATTTTTAAGAAGATCATTAAATAGTAACAGAGAAAGTAATTTCATATCCTCTCTACTGTTAAGGGAGAATAGAATTGCTTCATTTGTTTACCAGTTGAGCTGAAAACAAAGAAGGTATAGAAGAGAAGCCAGGAAAATACTTCTCCATTAAAATACATCCCACATTCAAACTTACTTCTGTTCTTCCTAATGACCTGTCTTATCTAATCATACAATCAAAGAAACTGTATTACTAATAACTATAAATATTACTATCCTTGATTGAAAAGTTTTCTTGCACAAAAAAAAATCTATTTAAATTTCTTTAATCATTTTTTTTAACTTTCACACTACATTTTGACCTTTACAGTCTTCTTTATCGCCTTAATTTTGGTTTCCTGTGTTCACAGGTATCAGTAAAAAGCAAAACAAGATTAAAACCTTGATGCTAAATAATTTTAAAAGATCTAATAATACTGATTATGTAACTCCAATCGGATTCTTTCTCAAAAGCTTAAGAATAAATTCTTAAGGACTTCAGGGCCAAAACAGAATTGAGTACTCTCCAACTTCTCCACTGTGAAGTCACCTTTTATAAACCCTAGCTCCATCTTCTATGTGTTCTGATTGGGTTCTGACGTTTTTCCATCACCAGTCTTAACTTCAATAAATGAATTTTCATCCATTCAAATTTATTATACATTTCTGACTGTTCTACTTCAACTTGTAAGAGAAAAAGTAGCACACCATTATCTAGATTTAATTTTTATATGGTAACTTAGTTTTAAAAGTGATTTTAACATATTAAATGTAATTCTAAAATGATCTAAGATACATGTTACTATTACAAAAGAGGAACTGATGCGCAAACATATTAAGTGACCTGCTTACAGTCAGGTGATGGTAAAGCTGAGAAATGAACTTTTATTTTTGTTTCCAAAGTCAACACTCTTTCTACCACTCCATATTACCTCAAACTATCCTTCAGGAAAGCATATTAACAACTGCACTTATCTAGCAAAATTAAAGGATTGGATTCCAAAATTGTATATATATATTTTTTTACAAATTATTGCAACAGTCTTATTTTTACACTACTAACATACTGAAATGTTTTTCTTCATGGTAACAATTATGAATAGGGACACATCCCAAAGAAATACAAAACTAGAGACTCTAGTGTAATGAATACAACGTATCCATCTTGCAACTTTACAACTACCAATACAGGTTTTATCAGTATATACTTCACCTCTCCTCTCCTCACTCCTCCAACCCCAGGTTATCTTGAAGTACATTCCAGACCGCATATGATTTCATTTATAAATATCTTAGTATGTATCTCTAAAAGATGAGTTTTTTTAAAAAACCATTATCATACCTAAAAAATTAGTACTTCTTTACATCAAATATATTAATACTTTAAAAGTTTATAAACTAACTCCATTTTGTTATCGACATCCACTTTCCCAAAAAAGTACAAACTACTTCAAAAGCAGCATTCTGATGACCCTTAGGAAATTTCTCAATGTTTAAGGAAATATTTTATTTCAAAATTACAAACTCATTATACTATGGAAACTCCTCCAGGGATAGCTGAAGATCAAATGAATAAAACACTACATGCTAAGTATTTACTATAGTAAACCTAATATAAAGGATTCAAATCATTATCCACAATTATACAGCAATCCAAGCAAAATCTAGAATGCTAGCTCTTAAAGTACTGGTGCCTGGGATTTGTTCAGTATATTCTTACTAAAAAGTTATAAATTTTTAAGCTTTCATTTGATGAAATTCTATAGCAATATGCATGTTTGACCTGTGCTGTGCTATGGAGAAGGACAAATTTCTGATCTTCCCACAGACAGCAGTATAATCTTGCTCCTTATCCACTGCTCTTACAGTGAAGCATACTACTCTTCAGGAGTTCTGCAGGATGGATAAGCACGGTTATATCCAACAAAATTCAATGGACACGTGTACCACACAACATGCTAAGCATCAAGGCTGCCCTAAGGAGATAACGGTCAGGAGAAGTGAGGAGGGAAAAAAGCCATAAAAACAGATACATTCAATTTTAACACAGTTGGTATTAAAAAAGAAATATGCACAGGTCATAATGTGAGTACAGAGAGGGCATACCCTTCCTAGAGTTTACAGATGATTTCCAGGAGAAATTAAAAGGGAGGGGAATTCTGGTCATAAGATGTAGCATGAGCAAAAGCACTGAGATATGCAGCAGTTAAATGTGCAAGGAAACAGAGAATGACGGGAAGTAAGGTCTAAGGAACAGACAGAGCCTGACATGAAAGATCTTGTGTATTATGTTACGTTTGGCTCTGCCCCACGTAGGAGCCACCTGAGGCTTTAAGCAGAGAAGTGGCACAGCTAGTGCTTTGTTTTTAGACTGATCCCTCTCTAGTAGCAAATTAAAAACGTGGATTGAAAGAAGCTAAGAATGGATAATGTAAGGAGTCTGGAGGGAAGATCCTGGGGACCTGAACCACCGCAGCGGGGGAGCGGGCGGGTGTGCAGATGAATCTGAGAAACTCAGGAGATGGAACTGGCAACATTTCATGCTGGCTACGGAGAGGGAGAAGGAAGAAAATATGTAGCTTTCAGAATTTTGGATATATAACCTAATGGGTAGGCTAGGGCATTTCATATTAAAAGCTCATCTTATGTTGAAACACTTCCTTTGTTTAAAACTTCTTTGTTTTTAACAGAAATAGTCTTAGCCTAACCTATATAAACTTCCTTGGCACCATGCTCTAACATGAAACATCTATTTCACAGGATGATGACTCTCCTCATTATTTCCTAAACATGTATTAAGACATCTGAGATTTGGTAACAAACCTTTTCACTCAGATTTTAAATTCAACCTATTGTTTCAAAATTCTAGTGTCTAGATCATTAACTTGTAGTAGTTTTGACAAACAACTTACTATTACCTAATCATTTTACTAAATAATTGCTTGTTTTTATGGTTTAGTGCAATGACTAGAACTTTTAGAATAAATGTTAAATAATAACAGTGCAGAAATGTTTGTTTTGTTCCTATAATATCCAAAAAATCATTAATATTTTCTAATTAAATACCTGTCATGTTTAAGTGGCTCATTTATAAAAGACCACCACTTAAAAATTATAACACAACTTAGGTCCTTAGCCAACCACATAAAAAATCCATCATTTACCCCCAAAGACTTCAAAAACTGTTCTATATTTGTATGTGCATTACATAAAAGTTACAAAATATGAAGCAATTATTCATAAACTTTTCCAGAGAACATTAACAAACAAATCATTTTCGTGTAGAAAGAATATAAAAACTTACTCTTAAACCAAGAAAACATTGCTTATGGAAGATACTAACTGTAGCTGGTATATTTGGAATTATTTTCAAACTGAAAACTGAAATGGTCAGAGTTAAATACATGTTTAAATATGGACTAAAAGTTATCCACTTATAAAGCAATGGTCTTACCTGTAACGAACATGAAAAGAATGATCTTCCCTCATGCTTATTAAATTTTCCTCCATTGAGTCATATTATAAACTGAGTAAAATATAAAAGTATCTTATTTTGTGCCAATCCAGTTCTTTACAGTGAAGAATTGTTTGCAGAACATTGTCCAGCTAGTACCTTAATGAATTGGTGTTAATACGTCCTAAGCTCCTGCTTCTTCTTTGTTACTAATGAAAGGAGGTCAATGTCAGACAGCTGAAAGGTTCAAAATGTATCCCAAATCCTTGCATCTCTGGCCCTTTCAGCAGCATTTCAGCAACATTTCTGCAAAAGGAACACAAGATGCTTTGCTTGAAGTCCTATTTTCGAAGAAAAACCTAAAGTAACCCTGAGCTATACATAATCACACAGCTAACTCCACAGACTGCTGTCTTGTCAATCAGTACAGAAAATTGCAGAGGGCTTAAGTATCATCATGGGGATTATAAATAAGCGTGTGAATAGAAGAGATCTGTTTGACAATTGCTCTTTCATTTTTTATAATGATTTAAACACAACAATTTTATGTAATATTTTCTATTATAAACAATCATGGAGTATACATCCTATTGGTACCTAAAAATTACGATGCTTTGAACTCTTTAAAATTGCTTTGATAAATCAAAAGAAAAAATAGCTAAGTTTATTCTAAACTCTCTAAATTTATTTCTTCAAAGATATACTGATGATTAAGTTACACCTGTATTCATTTGCTCTTCAAGTAAATTTTATTTAAACCTTTTAAAGCATTATTCATATCAAATGAGTACAAAAGAATGATGTAATAAACATGTATTTAACACCACCCACCGTAAGATAAAGAGCCTTACCACCGCCTTTATGTCTCCTTGGTGGCCCAACTTATCCTTCCTTTCTTCTCTCATGTGATTGCTAAAATAAATTTTCTTCATCATTCCATTACTCATCTTTATAACTTCTCCATAAATAGGCCCTGAATATTACATTAGTTTTGTGTCGTTTTTTTAACCTTATGTTTCTGAGATGCAGCTTAATTATTGTCTACAATTTGCATAATTTTATTGCTGTATTATATTCCATATTTCTTATTCTACCACTGCTGGGCATTTGGGTCTTTCTTTCTGTTATTATTAAATATGCTACTGCGAACACTGATATTAATAATCTTATGTATTAGTTAGGTGGCAGGACAGATATAAAGAGAATGACGAACAAAAAAAGTGGATAACACTTAAAAGCAGTTAAAAGAAAAGGAGAAAAAATGAGAAGCTCTAACATAAACCTAACAGGAGCACTAGCAAGAGAAGAGAAGAAGAGGAGTAAAGGCAAAAATCTTCATAAAGACTGAGAGTTGTACAGAATTAAAGCAGCAGTCCTGAAAGTGAATCTACGCCCACATGTATCACAGCACGTCAGGTATATACTACAACCTTTAAGGAAACAGTTCAAAGGACAATAGGAACCAGGCAGTGATGTAATCTCATCACTCTGAGAGGCTGAAGCAGGAAGATTCCAAATTCAAGTGTTGCCTGTGCAACCCTGTCTCAGAATTTTAAAAAACAGACATCATTTAATGACCTACCTGCTGCCTAACGACTTTCAGACTTGTGACAGGGAGGTGCACTGTTCAGACTTAAGAAGTTTCCTATGTGGGTTTGTGTAAAAAACCCACAAAATATGGTCCGTCTCTTTTTTTCCTCTCTGTACAGTTCAGTAAGTCCTGTTTATGTTACAGTCTTGGTATCCTTTTTGTACAGTACACCTTATGTGTATGATACTGTAATTTTTGCTGGTTATACTGTACAGTACAGTACTGTAGTTTTATGTTGTTATACATCACAGTACTGCATGCCTAAATTAAATAAAAGCAAAGTCATTAGAGTTTCCTTTAACCACTTCTTTGTTCTGAATATAGTATTGTACACACTACATACAATTCCTCACTTCACGACCAATTCAATTAATGACCTAGTTGCAGGACTGTAAGTCAGTTGTTAAACAAGGAACATCTGTAAGAGGCTGGGGCTACAGCGCCACGGCAAAGCATGTGGGGTTTGATTCCCATTGAAAGAGAGATAGACAAAGAAGACAGAGAGAATTATAAAGTCTCTGAATTTTAAATAGTCTTATTAGAAAGTTCATTCATACTGAGTATTTTTTCCATTTCTAGCTGTATCTCTTGGTTCTTCCTTCTGTTGCCATAGATGAAAAAGCCCACTTCTTCAATTTAGCATTCTTTGAAGTACCTCAGCTATAACATAAACCAGACTGTAGAAAAATATTCATTGCTTTGTTAATTAAGTATGGTTTGAAAGAGGTTAATAGGGAACAGAAGAGTAAAGTGAGAGGGAGGCAGGCAGTGAGACCAGCCTTGGGTATACTGATAAAGGTTTCTAGGGGAAATGAAGTTTCCTATCAACCAACATAGCATGTAAAAAACCCACAAAATATTATTCTTCTTATTTCTTTTCCTGCTTCTCTTGTCCAACAAAGAAAGTAGTAACTTAAGATAGGTTACAACTATTAATCTAACAAATCTCTTTCCCTTTTGTTCAAAATTCCACTGTGCCTCTTTTTTCCTTAATAAGAAAAAAATTACTAAAGGAAATTAGTGTGGATATTCAGAACAATAGCTCCAAAGTGCATCTAGATAACACAACAGCTAAAATGACAAACTGTCACTATGAGGTTTTAGCCTGATAATTGTAAAATGGGACAAAAGGAATGGTATTAAGATTTATTTAATTTGAAATTAAACTCTTTAATTTAAATATTTTCTCATCTATGAGGTTAAAATGAAATTTCAACATTTACTAATATTTAAAATGTTAATTTCATACTACAGTATTACAAATATTAATTTATAAAATGTAAATATTATAAATGAAGTTGCAAAGTACCTTACTTTATGACAACTATATAGATAACCACTTTAAAAAATAATTAAAACCATCAAGGAGTCAGAATGCTATCCAGTATTGTATGAGTTTTTTTTATTCTCAAAAGTATATAAAACAGTCGCATTAACTATTGTAAAGCCAAATATTGAGTACAGTTATCCAAGCATCATAATCCCTTTTCCAGTTTCCCCACAATCCAAAGAGTTATATTTGTAATCCCATTGAGACGTTATTGGAATCCCAGTAAGTTAATTCCAATGCAACCCACAGTGAGAGTAAAGACACCAAGACATATTCCAAGTTAAGGGCAGCCGAAGGGTCCTAAATCCAATCCCTGTGAGGATGGGTGGACAAAGGCCCTGATCCTAGGCATCTCCCAGAATTTATTATCTTGTGAAGAAGGAGGTGGCTTAAGGGTGAGTGACAGTGAGGATGGCAGGAATTACACTGAGCTGGCTGGCCAGGTGGGAAGAAAAGCATCTCTGCAAAATGCAGAGATAAGGATATGCAGATCAATTTACATAATTCAATTAAGGCGGCAACTGAATTGTTTTAGGAGGCTGTTGCTTTGGTTTCTGATATGTAAAGTTTTGTGTCCTGCGGAGTCATAGCCTCTTTACCTTGAGGCTCATACCCCGTGACATTCCCGGAGCTGTTGGCTCTACCATCCCACTGTGCTCCTATCTTTTACAGAGAGCACTATGCCAGGAAACAGGAGACTGTCTGATGGTTTTGGATATTACACATCAGTACCTGGGCTAGCCTTATTTGCAATGCTTAGAGCCTAACTGAAGAGAGAAGGAAATACCATAGCCAGCTCTGTACATATCAGCATAAGGACATAAGTTTCCATATAATCAAAGTTGCAGCAGTTGTTCTACATTCAAGGGGAGTCACTAGAGTTGTCTCCCCCATTAACATTTACACGGCATTTATGCCGGGTGCACCCACACAGAGGATCCAAATGAGGGCTTCCTATACACTAAGCAAGTGCTCTATCAGTGAGCTATACTACATTCAAAACCCAGTAGCATTCTGTATCTTAACATTTTATTGACTGAACAAGGAAGCAATTCTTGACTCCATGATTCACTTTGCAAGAACTCTCTAACCGATTTAGTAACAATGTGTTCACCCATGTTCCACATTACATGGAATCAAACCCACTTCATATTTAATGTTATATATATGCATATGTACACATTAATGTCTATACATGTAAACATATATGTAAACCTACTATATATATATATATACATATATATATAGTGTAACACTAGTAATGCCAGGAGACATTAAATTACAAATTTGTTCATTAGGATAAGAACATGTAATGACAAGAGTAGGAACTGGAAATGGAAATTATAGATTTGAAAGAATATTAAGTCATCAAGTTTTAACCTTCCATTTCTATTAAGCCTTACAACTAACAATTTTCAAGAAACACATTCATGCCGGGGGTTTAGCTCAGTGGCATAAGCACCTGCCTGGCAAGCGCAAGGTTGTGAGTTCAATCCGTGGTACCAAAAAAACACAAAAACCCCAACACATTCATCCCTTAGTAGCACCTTCCAAAAAGGGAAAAAGAGTCCAAAAACTTTACTACTAAGTGTTAGCAGCATCTCAAAAGATATGACTACATAGGATACAGTGACTCTAGATTCAATCTCTAGCATCAAAGAGGGAGAAATCATTCTTTCCATATCACAAAAACTGTCAGAAGCATATAGGAAAATCAACTCGTATCAGTATATAACTTATTACTTCACTTTAAATATCTGATTACAGAGTCAAAATAGGGAGACTTTTCCTTCGTATAGCAAAGTGGATTGCTAGGCTCTACTGTACTGGCAATACAAAGCTTGCAAACTAAGTAACAGGAAACAATGGCGCACAGATGTTTACATTTATAGCTTTTGTGCTCCTTTGAATTTATCTGTTCCTGGCTGCAATTTAAATGACAATAACTTGTGGTCTGTTTTCATTCAAAGATCTATATAAACTGGTGACACTCATATATATATATATAAATTATTTTCCAAATTAGGTCATTTTGACTTTTAAACTTTTCATATCCTAGTAATTTCCTTTAAAGTATAATGTTCAAATTCTCCAAATCCTTTTTAGTTTTAATGTGTCAAGTTGGATAGTTGCCCTTTATCAATTTAGGTAAGAAAAATATGTGGAAGAATCAAGAACATATTTAAAATAAAGTTGTTACATTAGAATTCAGAGTACAGTTTATAGTAACAAATACACAACATAGTAATTATGGGTGAAATAAGGTAGAATGCCAAAATACCTATTTCTAGAACAAATTCAACTATCCCAGAGAAACTGGTTATTTTCTGTCAAATTATGTACCTGTAAATAGACACTCATTTTTAGATGATGCAAGTGGGCTGTCACCTAATCCTATCTATTTATTTAATTTTCTGTTCTGGGGATAGGCCCAGGGCCTCCTGTATACTAGCAAGTACTCTGCCATCCCACTACATTCTCTTTCTCTCCAAACTTTTATTTCTGACATTTTTGCTGAAAGACAAAGTAGGAACAAGATGGCAAGCATAAGGAACACTACATGAAAATTACGAATAGGATAG
>PVJX010013820.1:0-46444 GCA_004027295.1 Dolichotis patagonum
GTGGAGCAGAACTGTTAACAATCTCCCTGTTTGAATGTCTACTTTACATGTTTTAACTTTGTAAATTGAACAACTATTTCCAAGAAGTCAGTATGTAATTTGTCAAGCAATAATTTCTTAGGCTTTTTTGTTGTTGTTCTTTTCCTTTTTTCCTTGGAATACTGTATTGTGGCTACCCTTTATTCTGTTTTTTTTTTCTCTTTAAATAAAATTATTTTAAAAAAAAGAATTCTAAGTAACTTCCATAGAATTTAATGATTTATATAATGGATGTTTCTGATTTTTTCTCTCTTTGGAAATCTGTGTGATATATGATAAAAACAAGGATAGGGAATGTAACAAAGTCCTACACATTGCAAAATGCTCTTTTTCATCCTGTGGAGACTTCAACAGAAAGGATATTTTCATACAATCTAAATATGGTAAAAAAAAAGTTTTAACTATTTAATCTGTACCTAAGATTCAATAAATTATCAAAGAGTAGAGAAAGAAAGAAGAAAAAGAATTAAAATAGCAACAGAAACAATGAGTGAGCTGTTTTGAGGCAACCAAGACAACAGCAGGAATCAGAATATCTGAGTTTACTACTTAACACTGACACAGTCTCCTGGCAAAGGATGGTGACTATAGGCAGAGTCACATGACCAGGAGAAATCGATGTCTCCCCCACCCCCGCGCCAAGTGTGTGTGTGTGTGTATGTGTGTGTGTGTGTGTGTAAGAGCCTGTGAAGCTCTTTGGCTCCAGACTAGCATGTGTCCCATGTGACACTAGGGTTACCATGGTAAGTACGGTGTGCAACTGATTCTTTTCTGACATGTTGCGCTATCATAGATGCACCAGGATTCAAATTACTACTAAAAATTATCCCTGTAATAGGAATTTTGGTTAAGCATTCAGCATAGAAACTTGGACTAAGCTTAAATTCTATACTCAAGTATGTTCCAACCATATATGATTTTTCCTCAAATACAGTTTATCTCGAAATTTTCAATGGATTACTACATACAGTTAATAGTATGTTAATAACAAATTGTCTTCTCTTTTTTGCTATGTTGAGACATAGTAGGATTTTTAGGATCTTGAATATTATTGAATTCAAAAGAAAATTATTAATCTTTAATCCTCAAAATATGACAAGTAAAAAATGTTACAGAGAATTAACAATTATTGCATGCTGACATTTTTGAAAAATGGAAGACAACACTATAGATTTCACTGAAAATGTGACCCAAAGCCCAGATCTTGGAATTTGGAAAATTAATGGTTTTTTAAAGTGTGCAGAAAGTCTATTTGGCTCTTCGCAGTGTCACTATGTAAAATTTGGGCTTAGCTAAACTATGAACTTGGAATTCAATCTGTTGGAGTTGTTTAGTAATATGTCATACTTGATTCAAGTATCAGTTACTGAGAGGTATGCCATTATTCATTCCTAAATCTTGCCCTCAGAATACTGCATTCATTTTTACTCTCTTTGCTTTTTCAGAAGTATCCTTGAGAGTCAGGTACCCATGAGCTCTGCCCCAACTTTGCAATTCAGTTCAATAATTCACTAATTATTTGTCCTTGGCAAACTTCTTGAACTCACTAAGAATTAGATTGAAATAGAGAATATGATATAATCTATCTCATGAAGATGTTTGAATTACATAGACATGCCCTACAAGACGTGGTAAACAATAAGCTGTAAATCATTTTCTTTTGTGACCTCATTATGATTTCTTTTATTTTTCTCTTACATTATGCAAACTCTTGACAATTAACTGTCTTAGGCTTCAAAAATGGCCCTGATGTGTTCTTAATGTCTTATTGTGCAATTGGATCAATAATCAA
This sequence comes from Dolichotis patagonum, assembly GCA_004027295.1. Classification (NCBI taxonomy): domain Eukaryota; kingdom Metazoa; phylum Chordata; class Mammalia; order Rodentia; family Caviidae; genus Dolichotis; species Dolichotis patagonum. The sequence goes on from PVJX010013820.1 coordinate 1,832, forward strand.
ACAAGAGAACCAAGAGTGTATATAGTTCTAAGCCCAATTTTTTAAATGTTTTTTTCAGGAATCACATATTTAAGGGGGTGGAAAATATAGTAAAATCCCTTCTGAAGAACCAGCCTAGATGGTGGCAATTAAATCAACAAAACCAATAGGTAGACTGACAAACCATGGATGGACTAGCGAGACTTGGAAAAAAGCTGCTTTGTGAATGTTTCATTGAAACACTGCTCTGTGCACTCATGTACATATCCTTGGGGATGATTTCATATCACAAGAGTAGAGGAGAGTCCTCTGTAAACTATCTGACAATACTTGCTGGCCAGTGGGCTAGCAGATACTTGGTCATGAAAACACAGGAAGTGGAAAGATGCATGTTAAGCACACACTTGCCAAATGAGCTTCCAAGTCAAGGTTGAAATTATGTTTCTAGGAATCCACCTCAATTCCTACACTGAAAAAAACCTAGCAGTCCACCAGTGAAGAAAGTAATAATCAGCTTTGATTGATCAAAAAAGTGAAAATTTTGAAAATCATAAGTGGTTGATTATATGATGATACTAAATTTACTCCTTCCCCGCTTCTGAAGGAAGAAGAATGCTTCCTTTCTCGGTCATCCAGGAACTTGCTCAGTCCAGAAACTTCACAGAAACGACGTAGAAATGATAGCACCTCTCGCATCTGCATCAGACCCACCAAATCCAGAACAGCCACACAATTTGATGCTTAGAGAGAGACTCAGCAGACAGAGGAAAGCCTGAGTTCCCACCAGCAGGAACAGTATGGAGTCTGTGAGTGGGAAAGAGAATCACTGTGTTGGGTTCTCTTTGGCTATTCTTTTAGAGACTCCAGCGAAGACCTGAATGACTTTCAAATTTTCTAGGTCATTAGACCCACATTTATTTTAATGGGATTTTGTGCAAAGGTCAGGTCATTACATATCTGGCTGAATTTTAATTTCACATATGGAAAGGAAATCATTACAAAATATGTGTTAAATGTTACTATAAATTATGTAGTTAGGGAAATAGTGCTGTGAGAACAAATAAAAGATAAACAGTAATGATTAGGAAGGCCAGGGAAGATTTCAGAGAGATGTTGCTTAAACTATTTCTGAAGCAGCCACTGGGACATGTTCAAGGCATGGTGGGGATGGAATGAGGGACACAGACATGGGCAGAGGCTCATGGGGAGAACCACACAACCTCTGCGGCTGGAGAAAAGAGGCCCCTTTCACTGTCTTATACTCCATTCAGTGCTCATCGAGCTGGTGATGGCGGTCACTTCGATTGTAATTCTGATACACACTAAAACTTGAGTTACTCTGAAGATAAGTAAATTTGCTAAAATTACAGAGTGATGGAAAATTTTCATTGATATCTCACTATTGAGGGAGGAGACTGGGTCATGGAAACATGGCTGGGACAATTGGGTGCGACCTACCAATTGCAGACACTAGTTACCCATGGCTGTATGGCAGCAGCTGCTGAGCTTGGCACCTGATACCAGCCTGCCAGCACTAGATCAGGTGGTACTTTTATGGATCAATATGAATCTACTATCAGAAAGAAGATATAAAAGACAGTAGCCACTGACTTCACTCCCCCTGCCCTGTTGTTCTTATGGTGACCCATTCTGTGTTCCTTCTTTTGTATTTTTCTGTTTTTTCCCACCCTAAAATTAGTGCCAAAGTGTTGCAGTCAACAATTGTTACAACAGGTCCTTTGTATGGGACAGTAAGAGCTTAGAAATCACTACTGCTTTCTATAATACCTGGGAAAATGATCAGCTTTTTAAAAAATGATTCTTCTCTGGAAGAACTTCCAAGTTTAAATGTCAGATGGTGATTATCTTGATGTCATTGAGTGTTCAGCCAATCTAGATAGTCCCTAACACCTGTTTTGATGTTGTCTCAAGAAATTTTTAGAAGAGAAAGCTTTTACTGCAGAAAGATCTTCAAAAAGTTCTCAGACATTCCACTTTTTAGTCAAAGATTCCAGATTCGATGGCCTAACCAAGTTCTATGTCTAACAAAAATCTAAAATAAAACCTTTAGGTTCAGTAACAAGAGGAAATGAATCTTCCTCTCTTTTTAAATTTAGTAATAACTTGCTATATTACCATAAGGGACCTACTTTTCCTGCCTAACATTCCATATTAATCTACATCTCAAACAAAAATATGAGAAGTAGGAGATTTTCCTCCCAGCTCATGGCCACTGCTTTCATTTCACAGTCTTTTTGCCAATTATGTTGTCCCTCTAAAGGAATATTCTCTGACAGATAATCAGCAATGATTCTGATAAAATTATTCACAGTAAGGTAAAAATCACTAACCATATTATCATAGAACTATACTAATACATTATCTTTTCATTTGCTGTGTAAAGTTTTAAGCAAGCCAGTGTAAGTCACATGAATGATTTTAAAATTCTGAGATTTTTGATATTTATTATATTAAAGACTTTCTTTTCGCATGATGAGAGTTGAAAAAGCATTTTGTCAAATTTACACTTGTATTGCTAGCTTCCTATTGATTCATGAACAAGATCACATAATATTAATTAATTATTCCATGAATTATTCAGATATACTTATTGAGTGTCCACTTCTCTAAAGTGTGGAGAATAGGGCAGCACTGTGCCTCTGTCTTTGGTGTGTTTGTATAGTTCTGTGAGAATCAGCTAGCACTCACTTGGCACCTGCTCTGAGGTCTGTATTAAGCATCTGACACGATGGATATTATTTGTCTCTGATAGCACTTTAAGCTCTAAGAACTAATATAACCATCACCACTTTAGCATGGAGAAAACAGCAGCCCAGAGAATGTCCATAATTTGTCCATAATCAAAACCAGCAGTAAGGGACAAAATTTGGCTTGGAGGGAAGCCTGATGCTGTAGAGCAAACTCGTACAGCATGAAGACATTATATAGGTAGGTTAAGAGGAAGGAAGGAAGGACAGGACGGACAAGACTAAAGAACAAAAAAGGAAAAAAGGAAAGGAAACAGAGTGACAGGTGACTCCTCAGTCCCTAGGGAGCATTATTATTTCCTTTGGATTTCATTGATATAAATTTATTCTTAACAAACTACTTATTTTGTTTTCTTTATTTGGGTGATCTCCACCATAATGAATTTAACCTGAATTTACAATTTTATCTCTCTCTCTCTCTCTCTCTCTCTCTCTCTCTCTCTCACACACACACACACACACAGACATGCACACCAACACAACCACATAATTGCACTTCCTTACAAGCCAGTCATCAAATTGAAAATTAGACATTTATATTAAACAGATATCAAATTATTATAGTTTCATTATTTCAAAAATGTGTCTTTGAAATTATCTTCATTAAAGCTACTTTAATAAAGCTCCTTTTGGTTGTAAAATAATTTAAAAGCACATCTAAAAACCAAAACATTTATTTCTGTCTTGATTATTCTCTACACAACAGGTAGCTTCTATCTTCTTACAGGGTAAAATATGTGCATATTAAATGTATTATATAGATCTCTTAGAAAAGTCCATTTTTAAACAGAAACTTGACAACAGAAACTCCTCTTTAATTTTCTCCTTCACATTGTTTCTTATTCCAAGCGTGTCAAGAATTTAATTGTAGCATGAAATTAACCAGTTATAAAATACTGTACTTGCGCCCTTGCCTTCTAAAGCATAATGCACTAAATAATTTGCTTAATGGTCTCTAACATGAGACCTCAATTTAATAACCAAAGTGCCCTCACTCGTTGGATGAATTCCTAGTGAGAAGTGCTCTATGTGTAATTCATCAAAACTTTAATGGATCAAACACACACACGCACACACAGACACACATACACACACAGAGACACTACTCACAAATACTAAAATACAAAAAAAATTCAGGGATGCTAAGCTGACTAGTTTGCAAAAACCCCATCTGACAGATGCTATCTGTGAGCAGTGTTAGAGATGGGTCTTACTGAGTCACGGGACAAAACCACTTCATAGACATGGACTTGCCAGAGACCTACTATGTTCCTGTGTGCCTTGTAGGAAAGCTCTTTCTCTAAAAATCAATTTCTATACTTGAGGTTGCCAATTATCTTGCTTCTAGAAAAGCAACGATACTGTCATAATTAAGAAGGATCAATTTAGATATATGACTTTTAGCATAATAAAAATTGACTCAATTTTTTTTCTTTACTTCATAAAATTGCAAGCATTTTGCAAACTTACACATTCAAAGACTAAAGAGAAAAAAGGGGACAAGGTCTGGCTTTTTAGGGACCTAAAATTTCCTTGACTTCCTCTCCTCCTTTTCACTTTTAAATTTATTTCCACTCAACGCTTTGGTTTTATGAGGTCTAAGGAAACAGGATGGCAGAAAATAGTAGCGTAAATATAAAATGAGGTGAGCCAAAAAAATGAAGAGAGAGGAAAATTATAATTTTCAGGAAGTTTAGGCCCTTAGGTTGATATTTTTCACTTCTACTCTAGACAGGGAAATACCAGCAGTCGTTTGTTTGTCAGTGCGTTTATTGTCCACATACAGCCAATAGTTGAGTGTAAGATTTGACAAGTGATAGCAGCATATAACCTTTAGACTCCAGTTCACAAAACCTGATGCTTAAAACTCTTTAAATGCTTGTGTCAGTTTTAAGTAGTGTAAAGCGGAAGACTCTTCCTGTAGCACCTCAAAGGGATCTGCTGTATTACTTACACGTTTGTTTGCTTTGCCTGGAGATGCCAATTAGTCCTTGACTAACACAAACTGAGACTGGTGAAAATGTAAAGAAAGTGAGCAAATGGGATATTTGATTAATTTGAAGTGCTTACACTGAAAAAGAAAAAAATGCTTCAGTAAAAATTTTAATTTTAGCAATTTCATTGCCCCTGCTAATATCTTTAATGCAAAACATTTTCTTAGTTCAGTTTTTTCAGTCTACATTCATGAATTTGCAAGAGGTGATGCATGTACTCTTTTGGGCCAAAATGCAGACATGAATGTAAACAAAACAGAAAAAAATGCTAATCTTGAGTAATTTAGGCCTAATCAGTTGGATTTCATCAAGTATCCTAAAACCAGTGTTATGCAAAACATGAATAAAATGTCTCTAAATCTTCACCTTAGAAAATTTCATTAAAGGGTGTATTTTTCATCAGTGAAAAAGCTTTCATTATCAATGTAGTAAGAGGATGAGGTTTTTATTAACTAAACTGAACATTCAAGGAATTGAAACTGGTGAATGTGTCTACTACATACACGTTTAAAATTTTATTACGGATTTTCATTAGTACACGCTTGCAATACATAATGGTTATGTGGCAGTGTTTTTTTATTTCCTGCCAGAATACACTGCATCCTTATCAGTGGCTAACAAATGCTGCTATTTGTACCTGGAGTTAGTTTTATTGTATCAGGTTGATCATTATGAACCTGTTCGCTAAAGTAGACTATTGTGTGTCTCTGTGTGGGACATACCATGCATGTATTCCTAAAGGTCATCACTAAAACATAAACATGCATCCACTGGTCTAGGAGAGGAGCGGGCTGCAGTCTGAGGGACTGGGATTTGTCCATGCCTTCTCAGGTTCACAGAGGACACTGCATTGTGCTCCCAGGTTATCGTTTCTAAAATAGGTCACACTCGCCCTCACCCTGAATCGAACTTCTCTTTCAGCTCTGGGGTGAGACAGGTCATTCTGTTTTCCTGTTAACTAAATCAACACTCTGTCTTGATCCAGAATTGCCAATTGTGCTGCATTAAAGAGAGAGGTTCTTTTCTAACAGCAACTTACATGAGGGATAGCATTGATACTTTTAAGCTGACTTCTTCTTAGAATTCTAAGACACATTGAAATGGAAAGACTTAGAGAGATAGGGTCACTGCATTAATGGCAAATCCATAAGCATTCCTTCCTAAGACCCAATACTATTCTAATCTTTCATTCCTCCCCTTTAATGCAATCATATAACTGCACAGGCTTAGTGTTTGCACCTCATTTTAGAACACTCTCTTACATGCACAATATCTCCTCGGAGACTTTTAATCTTGTAAGAAATGACAGAAGACTTTCCTTGCAACTATAGGTTCAAAAGCAAGTGCCTTTATATTCAGGTCATATGTGAAACCGATAGACTTCTTTAGGAAAATCATGTGGTATCAATTCAAAGCACAGTCTCAAAAAGCCATAGTGTATTGAGTCTACAAAGTATGTGTTTATAATCATGAGTGCTCCCACCAGCTGGTTACTGGGAGGAATATTAGTCACAGTACCCATCATAAGGGGAAACCGTTCATGGTTAGAAAACAGACTAAGATTTTATAATTGATATATTCATGGAAATACTTGATTAGTTTGTTTCCCCTTCTTTTTTATTCCCCTTGGCTTGTGTCTCAGTGTTTCCCTTTGGTGGATATCTGTCCCTACTCTGCAGCAACCCTCTCATCTCAATTTTTGAGCTCTATATTCACTACACTTTTCTGGCTGTATTTTTAGCTGACACTTTTGGCAATGGTGTTTAGTTGGATTACTCTCTCCCAGTTTATTTTTGGTAGATCTGTTCACAGGATCATTTTCCCATTGCTTCTCTCTCCAGTTATCTGGTTTTTTTTTTAAACTTCTGTCGCTGGCTGTGTTCATTCAAACAGACATGACTCTTCCTACACCTATTTAGTCCACTCTAACTCTGTGAAAAAGCAATAGACGTGAATCAAAAAATTCAGCATGGCATCTATTATTGGTATTGTGATTTGAGTGGCAGCCGACCAACACTTAGAGAACAATTTATCCACCTGAATTGGACGCGACATCACTAATGCACAGGGGAGATTGATTGTATGGCTCTAGTGGACGTATTCTTTATTAATGAGATTCAGTATGATTTGCTAAAAAGGCTTTTACTGGGCAGTCATTTTCTCTTTCTCTTCCCCATTTCTCTTTATCCCATTTAATCTGTTGAACTATATACTATGTTTTGAATACATGTCCCTCTTCTCTATTTTTATTGAGAATATCTAGGCTTTTTAAATAATTATGGACTAGCTGAACAGAACAAACACAAAATGAAAAAGTATAGATTAGAATTGAAATGATTTATAGAACATGGAAACACCAAAAATGAATTAAAATATTATGAAATAATTAAAAAGGAATAAAAGTAAAACTACATGGGAAAAAAACAGAAGAAACAGTTTCAAACAGTATTTAACATTGGAAAGAATGACCTGTAAATGAATGTGTTTGTACTGACAAGAGTTATAAAGCCTCAATGAATTTTTTTCTAAATCAAATATGCTATTTTTAGTGATCTGCTAGAAGTCGAGAATTACTGGAGTTTGAGGATTTCAAGCAAGATTCAACAAAAATCAAAAGAAAAATCTTAAAATACATGTCTTGATTCCTTAATCATCCAAAGACCTTGAGGTCAATAGACAAGAAAGAAAAATTTACACTGATTAGGACCTTATTCTTCAATATTTAAAGAAATGCAAGAAAGAATTGCTTTAGCTTTTAGTTTTTCTCTGAACAAATATTCCTGCCATATAATTTCAAATCTGGTATGAGAGAAAAATAAGGAAGTCATCTCTCTTCTCCATTAAGAAGAGTCTGCCTGTGCTCTATCGCTAAATATTTCCCTGTTGTTTTTCTTGTCAATTTCTCTATTACTGTCCATTTTTTATAAATGAAAAAATGTCATCTCTCCCTAAATAAAATATATACCAGTTACTAAAACCAACAGTGGTCTCTTAATAGTGACCTAGAAAGGAACTTGTTTGACAAGCGATTTCTAATCCTGTTCTTTTACTTATCTCCAAAACAAATATTATTTCAGTTGTTCATTTTTAAAAGGCACCCAAGCAATTTTATAAGTTACGTGTGAAATCTGACAACAGACATTTGCAGAGCAACAATTCCCTCAGCCCAAGTTTCTCCATGAAAATCTGGTTCGATTTTCAAATGAGCTGGACATGAGAAAGTTATGAGTTACTGAATCAAGGAGTTTGAGATCCAAAGAGCTCTTTCTTCCAGGCAAAGGGACGTAGAGACCATCTCCAAGCTAGTGTCCACACACCCAAAGGAAGCTTAAACCTGTGCAGAGCGCTTACCATGTGATGCTAAAAACACATTGTTCTGCAGGACAGAAATCAAATCACACAGCACTGAAAAAATTTCATTTTAGATTTTAGCTCTTTAGAGATGACACAGTCACTTTATCTTTATGATTTATTGTTTATATCTCTAGCTATAAGCTAAATGTTTTCAGCAGTTTTATAGAAAAGACACATTTTATTAAAATACAACAGTTTAGCAGCTCATGTACTGGGAGGAAAAACCATTCAAGGAAAGTCCTTGGAAATAGCTGGAAATTTAATAGTGAATTATACTACTACTACTAATAATAACAATGCTATCAATAATGGCTACCAACTCAAATAGCTATAAGTTGGCAACTCCTTCGAATAGCCTATATGTTGTATATTGTATCCATTCTTTCCTTTGATAACAACAAATGACTGTGGTTTTGCCCAATTAAAAATAAGTAAACAGCATTAAGAGTTAAAGACTTCTGTATAAATCTCACTAAAACTGGTAAGTGAAGAAACAAATAATCTCTTGCATTCAAGTTACAAGAATAAGAAGTTCCCCAGCAGTAAACCATGATTCCTTCCATCCGTGTCTACCACGGCAGTCCAAATCTTACTCTTACAGTGGGGTGGTAATCTACAGATTGATGAAAACCCTTGGAACAGGAAAAGTGTCTTCTGTGCCTCAATTAACAAGCATAACACTTGTGTCTCAGTCAAAGTCAAAAGGTCACAAGTAAACATTAGCAAAGCTAATAATAATAGTAAAATGGAATCTTAGGATCAGAATATTCTTCCTTTTTGAACACACCAATTTGTGGACACCTATATCTTGCCTTTTATCTTGCTTCTTAAATTGCAAGACTGGAACTGTTAGTTCTGCCCTGAAGCTGCAAAGCCTCTGAGTGTGTGGGTCACATAGCTCTTAGGATCAAGATCACTGGCTCCACTCACTGTACAAAAGCACAGACCTCCAGGCTATTGCTCATTTGCTCTGGTTAATCGAGATACTTACCATCCATTTGTTACTGAATGGATATAAAATTTCAGTTATCAAAGATGAATACATTCTGGAGATGTACAGTACATCTCCCTCTGTAGTTAGCAATACCGTCTTGTACATTTAAAAATTAGGAGGGTGGATCCTTTATAGTCAACGTCTTTATTACAGTAAACATTCCTCACTTAATAGTGTGTGTATGTATTGATGCTCATATCTTTTAGAGCTTTATAAAACTATTTACAATTTCTCTAAAATGTCTCATTCTTTCACCTACAAATGGTCAGAAATAAACCGTGATATTTTAATGAGTATCATTAAATCTTTGGGTGCCTTAATATACTTCTCCCATGCTCCCCATCTAAGGTGATGAAAACACCACTCTTTTATCCATTGTCACAGCCCGCATTCAACCTCTGACCATCCTGTACCAGTGCTACCTACGAAAGTTGTCTCCAGTCCTGCCTGCCACCGCCTCCAGTCCTGCGTCTCAGGCCCCAGGCTCAGTCTTTCCTTGCCCTTGTTGTTCCCACAGCCCTCCCCCTGTGGGCCTGTCTCTACCCTTCCTGCTCCAAGAGCAGCCAGGATGACCCCTCCTTTCGGTTACATGAGTCGGATTTAGTTGCTCATTCCTGATTCCCCATGATTTAAAGCTAAGGTCCTGCTGGTAGGCACCATGGTCCTGCTGCATCAGTGTCGTTGTCTCTGACCTGCTCTAACCCTATGCAGCTCACCTGCTCTGCTGCGCCCCAACCATCACATGCCCTTCTGGACCATGTTCCTGTGCCCACCTACAATCTCTGGTCCTGGTGTGTCTTCCTCCTAAGAAGCTGACGTTCCAGACCACTGCACAGTTTCTTTTTTCCCACTCTTCAAGTCTTCACCCCAATTTGATGTCCTCCAGGAGGCTTTCTCTGGTGACCCACTTACAACTGAACTCTCTCTGTGTCCCTGGTCCCACTTCCCTAGCACCATATTCTTCATGGAATATATCCTACTCTGACTTACTCTAAATTTATGTCTCTGTTTTGGTCTGTCTCCCTCAACTTCTGTCCCCACCTCCATCATTAGACTTGGATTTCTGTGAGTTCAAGCATTTTTGCTATCTTGTCACTGCTTGATGTCTAACATATAGTAGATGCTCAATAAATGTGTAATAAAAAAATGAAGTAGCAACACAGCACATATAAACATCAGCCTAACAGAAAATTAAGTCTCCTTGATAAGTCTCCTCTTCATTCAGTAATGAGCCACTTTACTTCTTATTCAAACATCAAAATATGCTGAGTGGTACACTTAACCCAAATCAGACACTGAAACGCAATTTACTAATCATAATAATGGATTTAGAATGCTGATCTTTTTATTTTTTTCAAAAAAAATCTTGCTTCCGCATATTATTGAAAGTGCTTTCTTAAAAAAAAAAATCTCCTTTTCTCTACTTACTGGAAGGCTAGTTATATTTACATCCTGGCATGGGCATGATTATTCTGTTGTGTGTTTCCATATATGAGCATCACCAAGAAGAATATTTAACTGGAAGCACGTGCTTTGACCAGAGATTCATTTGAAGAGGGCTTGATTTGTCTCTATCAGTTTATGATTGGAATTGATTTCAAAGTAAGCCATACATTTATAATGAAGCTCTTTCTTCAAGATGCCCTTTGGTGCAGCAGGAGCCTGGGAAGGCGATTATTAGTGTTCTTGAGCTGAATTCGACATGTTCTCCAGGAGATACTGCATTTTGAAGAGTTAAAACAACTCCACCAACTCATTGCCTTGCTCAGTAATAATTTATTTTCCTTAGCTGTTTTTTTAAAGCATTTTATGAAGGCAGTTTTTAGTGAAAAGATTGAGAATAGGCTACAGAACCTAAGAGGTCAGCCCTAAACAGATGACAACTGCCAAGGAATCTATAATCACCTTTATATATTTCACACTACCTCTCAAAGAAAGATTACGTTAAATTTTCCAAAAGTTTCTTTCCAGTCATTCAACTGTCACAGGGTCAGGCTTTCGGAAGGTCCCCTCTCTCCCTCGATGTCCTTTGTCTGGGAGAGCTCAGTCCTTGATCTGACTCACTGGCCCATATGCAGCTCTGCTCTGAAGAATCTCTCCTGCTAACATCTGTCTGCTTATTTCAGATACAGAACAGACATCGAGCTTCCTACAGTGTAAAGGCAGTGCTGGTCCAGGATATAATTAAAGTACAAACAGCCAAGGGTGTGAACCGCTCTGGAAAAGGTAGGTCAGGGGAGCCCCAAGGAGAGTTACCCCAACAGGAGCCTGCAGGGCCCCAGCATGTTGCTCTAATCTGTCCTGGCAGGGGACTGAATGAGATAACTGCAATTTCTGCTGTTTCAAATATAAGCATATCCTGCATGGAGACTGATGGATTCGGAAGTTTGTATTAATTCATCTCACAGTAGTTGGTGACCCTTATTGAAAATAAAAGGCCAGCAAACCAGACACCACTTGATTTGCGTAAGGTGCCTTTAGATATATGTTCAAAAATACTAACATTCATTGCTAGCACAGAAAAAAATGCAGAGGACATGCTTAATAAATTAATTAATTCATTTAGAATCAGCTGTGTAGATGTTGCTCTTGGTTCAGTAAAGATGGTGAGGGATGGCCACGTTAAGCTACTGAAATTTCGCTTTTAATCATATGGTTCTACAAATTAAAAACCTCCTCATGTATTTGATATTATAACCAAAATTGCTCCCATGTCTGAATATCACATTGAGCTTTGAGAAAAATAATCTAGATGCACTATTTAACAAAAAAATAAGGCAAGCAGCTTGCAGTCCTCTGCAATGATTAATAGAAAAGTGACTCAAATTAATCACAAACAAAAGAGGAAGCAGAAATTAGAGAGGGATATTAAGATACTGGCTGCTGTTTAATCTCGCCCCGTATCAACACATTAACCTTGTTTTCTCTGCCTGGGCACTAAGTCCTGAAGCAAAATTAGGTCAGAAATTCACATCAGATCAGATCAGTGAATTCATGGCAGCCAGACACCAATGTGCTGCAGCTTTGAGGGTACTTCTAGATAGCAATGCTGAGGGCTTTTTCCCCTCCTATTCTTCCCCAAGCATAGGTACTTTGCTACCTGTAGAGTATTTGTATACTACCTGGGAGTATTTTTATATGCTCTAAGGCTAGCTCTAGAATACACCTAGTAGTTAACCATTGTGTTTCTAAATCTTTGTTCATTTAATATAATAGTCTTCTCCTTTGCAACGATCATTTCACAAATGTTTCCTATTTCCCATAAGCTCTTCTTCTACAAATCATGGGTATAATTCCAGAAACCATATTTGTTTAAAGAAGATTTATGGAACTATTAACATTTATTAAATAAGAGAGCTCTCAGTAATTATGCTTTTTGGTAAAGAACTCATTTGTTTTTTTCAATTCACAACTTTGTTATCCATAAGCACTTGCCTTCATGATAACGATGTGTTAGTGTAAGAAAAGCAGCTATTTTAAATTTTACTTTATTTTCCTCCATAGTCCTTAAGGTGAATTTTTGTGGTCTTTGGTTCTCTTTTCATAACATAAGTTCTAAAACCCTTAAATAAGAATACTCCCAAGTATACATACTAACATGCAGTCGCATGTATCTTTAAGGCAGCTGTAAGTAATCTAATTCCATTTCTGACTGTCACTTTTAAAGAGGAAATATAACCTCATATAGATCCCCCCAGGGCATCCACAGGGAATAGAGACGTTGCTAATCAGCCTAAGTAGTCCTTTGTGTCAGAACCACTTTGCTCAAATTGAGAACTGTTTTCCAGGCTCACAATATTTGGGGAAATTTCACTAATGTAGCATTTGTTTCATTAGAAAAAAAAATCTAGCTCTTACCTATAGTAGAAATGATGGTTGGGAAACTATATACCGGTAACACATTTTCTTGTTGCTTTTAACATAAGGGATATTTCCTTTATTGCTTCCAAAACTACTAATAATAGTATCAGGTGATGAGGCAACTCATTCTGTGATTCAGAGGGAAAAAAATAGGTGAAGGACCTAATGGTACTTAGGACCTAATGGACCTAGGACCTAATAGTACTTCTGGTGCATAGGATGATCTTTCAGTTCCCCAGTCTCCTTCAGAGAATATCCTTTACTTAAGGATCTGATCAAGGTATGCCATGAAAATAGTGTACCTCCCATGGATATCTAAATTCACAGGTACAAGTAGGCACTGTCTTCCAGGCTTCTTGCAACTAGACTCTGAATTCATTGGTCACTGGCTTCTTCTTATTGGCTGGACCCTGAGCCATGTCAACGGTTCCACCCACGATCACATCTTTTTCTTATATCTACCCTCCACATGTGCCTGAGCTTACTGGATGAAAGCTATAGTGCTGCATGTTTGTTTTTAATACAGACTTTTTAATAAAAAGTAAATCTCATCTAACTATGCTTGCACAATGCCATTAGTTCTGAATAAAAAGAAAATAAAGAGTAAAATAGAAGTTAGGTACACAGGAAGTAGGGAGGAGTCCAAATATCTATTCTGTTGTTTCAAAAATATTTTAAAACAAATGCTAATTTGTTTCACTTATCCCATTAATTTATTTTGTTGTTGTTTAATGAAGAGAAAGTTTTATCCCTGCATTATGTTTTCTTTGGAGGGAGAATCTTTCATTGTCTATGGTTTACTCTTAATAACATGTTGAATATTCTTTTAAGATCATAATTCACAGTTTAACCACTGCCATTCTCTAGTTACTTTGTTATAAAATTTTGCTTTATGCTTTCATAGAAGATTGTTTTGTATTTTACTAATATCTACATGTATTGCATTAAAATAAAAAAATGAGCCACTGAAGTAATTTTTTATACTCCATTAATTTTTCTCTTTTAAATCTTTCTCTTTCTCACCAAATGTTATATGAAGCTGTTTTAAAAAGCACCAACAACATCAATTTTATTTATTTAGTAGTTTTCATGCAGAAAGCCCTTCCGATACAATCCCATGTGAGACATGGAAATGAAGGTACAAGACAGTTAATAGTGACAAGAGGCTCACATTAGTTTAAAAATAAGGAATTGGGCTCAGAAAGCCTAAGTGACTTAAATTGCTGAGAAAGTGATGAGGATATTCTTTTTCTAAGAGCTCAGTGTTTTAAGCTTCCCAGCTTCTGCACAAAAGGCATTTCAGCACATATGTGATACAGAAGGTCAATCATATGAAATCCTATTTCCATTTTTTAAGCAATGCTTGGCAGTCTGCACATTTCTGAAATTGCAACTGGCATATTTCACAGAGAATTATCATCAGTGCCTTTTCAAGGTCAAACATGCTTCGTATTTAGATTTTGAGCTGTATGTTAAATCATAGCATATATTGAGGAAGGCATTTAGTAGACACATTAACTAATTTTAATTAATTAGACTGTGTTCATTATTGCCATGTTGAATTCTCTCTACTTGTCATAAATCATACAGTTAAAAATATCAAAATATGCCTTACATTTAAATGTGAATATTCTGTATTTGCCGCCCTTCCTGGAACCTCAACATACCCGCGTGATTGGAATTTTGCTATGGGTTTTCTTAAAAATATTTAAAACACACAATTTCTCATTAAGAAAGTTGAAGTAATTCCAAAAAATGAAGAGAGAGTAAGAGACTGCTCTTATTATTAAATTGTCAAAACTCCAGGACATTGGTCATCCCATGAACAAAAGAAAAGTGAAATTGGACAACAGTGCTGCTCAGATGGATTGCTTGGTGCAATAACTGTGTTGTCACAGGACAATATGACAGGGTTTGGGCTCCTTTTCTCGCCCTCCCCCCAGGAATCAAACTCAGGACCTTGCGGTTGCCAGGCATGTGCTGTGCCATTGACCTATATCCTCATTGGGTTTCTGTTTGTCTGGCTTCTTTCAGACTTCTCTCCCTAAACCTTCCTCCCCATAACATCCAGAGAAGTCTATGTCTCCATGCCATAAATGGGTTTTCTTTTAGGAGAGAGACAGAGACAGAGACAAACAGAGACAAACAGAGACAGAAAGAGACAGAGAGAGATCTGAGAATTTTCAACGATTTTGGAAGCTCTACCAGTATTCTGATCATTCCAAATATACTTACACTTTAAATTGGAATTTAAGAAAAAAATCTGGAGGAGGGTGAGTGGGAAAGAACTGAGTTGTAGATAGCCATGCATATATCACATCTTTCCATTTTTAGCACACGTAACAAATATGGGGAAGATAACAAAGCTTGGAGGTATACCCCCAAACTATCTCTCTCATACGTGCCCTTGTCAATTTCATCATTCCCGCCTGATTTTTCACTTTGTGTATCATTAAGAGGGAACTGAATGTGAGTGATTCCCAGTGAGTGAGGCTCAGTGCTCGAAATGACCCTGCTGTGACATGCCCAGTCACCTCAGCCACACACCAGGCTTGTGCCGTGTTTTAGCTTCCCAGCACACTACTTTCTAACGACAGCTTGGACTAAAGCTCAGATTCTTGTTGTTCATTGCATTCTGCAGCTTTAGCTCCTGAAGCTTTTGGAGGAACATGGAAAACAGGGCTGTTCAGAAATTCTGCCTTCTGTTTCCGTTCCTACCAGTTTCTCTTAAGCAGTCTTGTTTGCTACACATTTTACTTCCATAATTTGGCTCCTGATATCTATCTCAGCCGTTGACTTTTAAGGACTTGGTTTGAGGTTTGGGCTGGTTTCTACTCGTCCTTCTCTCATCCATCATCTATCATTCATGCACCCACGGACCATGGCATCTTTTCTAATGGCCAACAGTCTGCGTCCAAATTCTCTCTCTTTCCGCCTAATGAAACAAGTTCTCACAGTACATTTGCTTCCTCTCATAAGTCACTATGAACTTTACTATTTTTCTTTCCATTGTAATTATTGATATCAACATTTAAATCATGCGATATTCTCCCTTCTTGTTGGGATAAAAAATATTTTAAAATCACCACAAATTGTACTTGCTTCTCCAATTACTCCCCATATTTTTATTTTACTTTTTACCTCAGAAACCCTCAAAATAATTTCCTATGTTCTGCTTTTAATTCCTGTCTTCCCATTTTCTCATGAGTTTTGTTCCTAGCTCTCCAAAGAAATTGTTCTTAACAACAGCAATGATGTCATAGTCAATGGTCAATCATCAGACTTCCACATACTTGGCAAAATCTCACTGATCATTTTTGCCACTTCACTTTGAGACAGACCATTTTTTGTGGTTGTTTTGGTCTGACCAAACAAGTTTACTGGAAACCTGTGTTCTTACCATTGTGTGAGCATTTAGGTACCCCCAAAGAATATTTCTAGGTTTTCTGACTATCTCTCTCTCTCGATTTAAGCCCCAGACATCTCTATATAGGCTCTCAACTATGACTCCTATGGAATATGACCCTCAGTTTTAGACCTCCAGGTTTGATTTCTACCGTGCCAGATTTTTATCTAACTGCCACTTGAGGATGTATACCTGGGTATTTAAACCTTTGTAAAATTGACACTGAAGCCTAACTGTTGCCACCCATCATTCACCTTAAATTCGATCCTACTTAATCTTTACAATGTCATCAAATGGACACATTCTGCTAGCTGAAGCAAAAATGAAATAAAATTTTAAAAAAAAAAGAATAAACTTGAGAGTGGCTCTATTTTTTCCTCTTACTCAATTCCTATATTTCATTAATCACAAAGCCCATAATGCGATTGTTTTATACCAAGTTTGCTGCAGCCATCCTATTACAAACCACTATCTGAGGGAGAGATGTAGAAATGTCCTCAGATCATTTATGACTTTTTCAGTTCAACATGTGACCTGAATTATTTTGATTTTTATAGTACGTAGCATAGTTCTGGAAACCTAGCATAAATTACTGGTAACCTAGCAGGAACCAACTTGCAGTTCACATAGTTGGATTTTCTAGACCTCTTTTATTTTATAGCAATGATTTTGCTGTGTCTACTGCTACTGTATCTCTTGCATTTTAGACACCCTTCAAGTTGCTGGTTACATTCTTTTTTATATTTGTCAGCAAATCACCTAAAAGTCATTTTTTGTCAGTATTTAAGGATCTTTCGATAGAAACTTGCTGAATGTTGTTAATGAAACACAAGCTAGTAGTAGTGATATGCAGTTTTCATATCCGTGGCTATCTAAGAGATTGATTCAGTAAATAATTTTATTTACATAGTTATAAAATTAATTAATTGTTGAGATTTAATGCTAATATTAGACTTTATATTATAGAACTGAAGTTATTTAGAAATCATGTCAGCCATCTTTTTTGTTACGAATTTTTAAAAATTCAGTTGCAAAATTAAAGTAAAATGTTCACACACACACACACAGCAGTACTTTTTTTTACTTACTTTCTTTACAGAAAAAGAGTCCTAAGAAAGGATATTATTTTCCATTGAATGATTGCACTAGTGCAAGATTCTTAGTTTCCTTATAAACATGAATACTTCATCTTAAGAGAATATTTTATTTTCCTTAATGTCATAGTATACACAGAGTAAGCATAAAGTATTAAAGCTTGATTAGATGAGAAATCTACCATGAACTATCAGACTGTCTTAACCACTATTATTCATTTACACCACTAATTGATATGAAACGAGTTATTTCCTGTATTTTAGGCTTTTGCTTTTGCTGGATGGACTCCAGTAGAGAAGCAGGACTCCACCAAACAGAGCATGGATCTCCCTGTACCACCAAAAAACTCGCAGGCACTCTGAAAGCACTATAATATTCTTTACAACATCAAGAACAACAAAAATCGAGAGATGGTGTCAGTGCCCTGTACAATTTAATATCAATTTGGAACGCTGCAATTCAGGCTCATTAGCCTGCAGCTGGTACGTTTTACTGTTTTACACCATAAAAGTAATTTCATTTGAAGAAACCTAGGGCACTTGGTATTAGAGATACAGTAACCCTAAAATTCTAGAGTGCACACAACAATGATTTCACCAGCCTTCAGAGACTCACTTGTTTGTAATCGAGACTTGGTCATATTCTAGGAAAAGAATGAACTCTATTAATAGCAAGGTAGGGACTATACACAAAGGTCATTAAAGGTGGCAATTTTCATCAAATTAACGTATTTGTGTGCTCTCCTGTGCTTTTACTAAGAAGTTGTCGAGCACAAGCTCTTATTCAGAAGATACTGATTTCTGTCCCCAGTCCATCTGTACTTCCATGTGCGCAGCACACAATGAGTAACTTTCATCAAATAAGGTGAAGATTCTGTCAGCAGGCTGGACAGGTTTTGCTATAGTTGAGGTGCCCCTTCCCCCTCATCCTAACGTGCCTAGCCAACTCTGATAAGACCCT
Source organism: Dolichotis patagonum (assembly GCA_004027295.1). Taxonomy (NCBI): domain Eukaryota; kingdom Metazoa; phylum Chordata; class Mammalia; order Rodentia; family Caviidae; genus Dolichotis; species Dolichotis patagonum. The sequence goes on from PVJX010013820.1 coordinate 20,243, forward strand.
TCTCGGTGAGCTGACACCCCGGCATCAGTACACACACAGATGGCCTCACTTGCCGCAATCTCAGCATGCACTGCTCACACTTACCGTTTTATTGCTTCTTCTTGTCTTCGGCGCTTTTCATTCTTCTCCTTCAGATAGGCCAGGTTTGTTTCATTTCTTAAGCGGTCATTCTCTCTAGCAATGTCGGAGGCGTTCTGAATAACCAGGCCATCGTACGCCTTCATCCCCATATCCTCGATATATTGGAGAAAGTTGTCCAAAGGGTCTTCCTCGGGATTCACACTCATCATCTTGGAGGGTATCATGCGAAAGGAACACTTCCTGCGAGGGAACAGATGGTACCTTTAACCGAGTGGGGTAAAAGCAATGTACAGGTTATGAGCGCTAACGTTCTGTCAGTTCGAATCTCCAGTGGTTATGGCAGAACGTATCTGGGGGAAAAGATTCATTAGAAATGACAAATCTCTGTGATAGCTGAAGAAATAGTAAATGAATTCTCCTGAACATCAGATACTCCCTCAAAGAATCCACACTAACAAGTTAAAGATCATCGGCTGTGTACTGCAAGAGGGAATGGAAAGTATAAACATTATGTGTGAAGATAAAAAAATCGGTGTACATAATTAGCCATGATTTGTTTCTAAAAAATGCGTTCTTACACCAGTGAACTGTAACATATCAAAGAGCTATTCATTTCTCATCATCATAAAGACATTTCTGCACAATTTCAAATGAAAAGTCTAGTTGGAAGAAATGTTATGTTTTCAAGTTTTTAAATTAAAATTGATAAATCTGAGTAATTTATATAAAATAGAGCAGCAATCATTCAAAGACAAAGACATTGTATTTCTAATGTAATTTTTAGAGAACATGATTCCTTTTGAGTTTCTGTTATTTTCCATAATGGTCCTCTACAGTAGTTTCATTTTATGAATTTCTGTAAGTGAAGCATTTAGATCACCAGGAGCAGCTTAATCCAAACCAGTTTGGTAATTTGAGTGTGTTAACTTGTCATATTATCACTACACAAAGGTATAAAAATTTAAGCCATAGAGAAGATTACTGAGAAATCAAAACAAAGCAAAATTGTAACCATAGGCCTTTCAACCACTACATATTATTGTCACCTATAAAATATTAGTAATAACTTTCTGCTGCTGTGGTGAGTGAAAGAAATGTGGATGAAAAGATTTAGAATAGAGATCAACAAGAATATGCACTTAAAATTGGTTAATATTATAAAAGAACTATCAGAGGAAGATAGGCGGTAATAATAATAATTGAATCGATGTAGATGGATGGATGAAGGGTTGGACAGATGGATAAACAAGCAGGCTATAAAAATCTTCATGTTTTGAAAAGGAAGGTTTCCAAGTAATGGTAGCAAAGGTTTATTGAAATTGTGCTTTAATCAAATAAAGAAATAGTTACAAGGTTAAATTGATTACATAAAAATACATTTTATTGTTTTAGGTTCCTAAGGCTTAAACAAACTGGCCTAACTAAATAAGATGGGGAAAAAACCCCAGTTACCAAAGGGAAAAAGTTGTCTTGTTAAAGATGTAAATTATCTTACATTTTTTGCCTTCTACACATGTCTTTTAAATATATTTTGAATATATGTCTACTTAATTTAAAAACTCCAGACTTTCATTTTTTTTCCTGTTACAGATCAACATCTTTCTCTTTTTTAACCGAGATTATAGCTATGGAACTTTTACTTCTCATCAGCATTTATTAGCCTTTAAGCTACCAGTTAATTTATATCTGAATTTAAAAATTTTTTCCTCAGTCAAAGGAATACATACAAATGGAGCCTTGATAGAGTCATTTATGGAGTTAAAATTTTTGTTATGCTAAATTTGTATTATGTTTTGTTTGTTTCTAAGCCCTAGTGAGTTAGAGCTAAAACGATCTTTTAATTTCGGCTATCTAATGCTATTGAATTGTATTTTAATATCAGTTCATTGGATCAGATGCTTAAGTGGTAAACACACACAGAAAGATGAAATTACTATTGCAAATAATTGCAATTTTGGGGAGGGGGGATACAAGGCAGTATTTCTCAGATAGAAAAAACCTGACTATTGTCAGGAAATTATTCCCACCAAGGGCTTCAGTGCTAGAAGTACCTGGATAAAAACAGATCAGCCTAACTTTATGGCCATTAATTCTATGGAAGTTAAGCTAACCAAGCCAGGGTGACAAGGGTGTTGGAGATAATGCCGCAGGCTGAGGGTGATCACTCCTACTCTGCCCTCTAGCTAGCTTATATGTTTCCCATTTGCATGAGGCATTATTATTCAAAGATTTTTTTCCCTGAAGTTTCTTCCCAATTCAAATGACACCAATAATTTTATATAATTTATATATTCTACTTATTAACAAGGTTAATTGTTAACCCACGGACATTTGTAACCTTTATATGTGGTTTTTCACAAATTCTAGCTTTTAAATTATTTTTCTTCTGCCAAATTATTAAATAAGATTAATATAAACTCTTTATACTAAAGACAGTCATATGATTTTTAAATGGAGATGCAAAGCTTTAAATGACAATCATCCATAAATTCGAGTAAAATTCAATAGTTTGAAAACAAGATTAATGGGCTGGGGGTTTAGCTCAGCGGCACAAGTGCCTGCCTGGTAAGCACAAGGTTGTGAGTTCAATCCCCAGTCCCCCCCCCCCAAAAAAAGTTTGGAAAACAAGATTAATGAAAAGTTTTAAGTGGCAGTCAACCATAAAATCTAGTAAAGTTCAAGAGTTTGAAGCAGGATTAATTTATATATAAATTCTCATACCATCTGATTCTACAAAAGTAATTAATTCTATGAACATTCTTTTTTTTTCAAGTATTAATTCAGCAACTGTTTTGAATCAGACACTAATGAAGTCAGAATGATGTCTTTCAGCATGTCCACACTGCAGATAAGTGAACAATATTTAATTGTATTATGCATTATTAGGGCACTGACGTATGGGGAGCTTTATTAGTTTGTCATACATGTCTTATTTTTACCATTTTTCAGGATAAACAAGGAACACTGTAACAATTGTATGCCATCCTGGAAAATGGACTAAGCAGCATGCAGAGTGGCATGCACCTATAATTCCGGCATTCAGGAGGCTGAGACAAGTGGATTGTCAATTCCAGAGCAGGCTGGGCTACAGAGTGGGACGCTGTGTTAAGAAACAAACAAGAAATTGACTAGGGCCCAGTCAATGTTTAACCGCCACATTGTTTCCATTTGCTCCTTTTTGGGTAGAAGCTGGTTTGCGATGCAGGGGAGGGTGTGAGGCAGCCTTGATGGACAAGGATGAAAAGTCCTGCAGTGTGGCTCCAACCCAAGGAACTGCTGAGTCTATGGTGTTGTGTAAATTAATTAGCATTGATAAGCTCTATCTTCCACACTGAGATAATGGTGGCTGGAATGGATTTATGTTCTAAGGATTCAGTCAGAAAACGCATATGTAAGTATTCAATTACACAATCATAATTATCAGTAACTAACATTACTATTCCGTATTTTGCCTGATTGCTAATTGTGCACAAGATTATATTTAGTAAGAATATAACTCCTTGATAAGCATGATTTTACTTTGAAACACAGATGACCAGGCTATTTGAGTAGTTCAACTTCCTTAGTCACCAATGTACCAATGGACAAAAGAATTAACACATTTCTCCACCAACCAAATGCTTCCTGACCCACCACTGATGCATTGTCTCTATTGTCCACATCTAGAAAATAAGGGAAGTAGGACCTATGGACCCTGAAGCTTATTCCATCTCTTACACTCTTGGACTCTGCCCTCCAAGCTAATGAGATTTCTCAGGTAACTAAAACCTTAGTTGATTCATGGACTCACTAAAGATAAGCGAACCTCATGTAATCTTTTTTACAACTGTTACCCCTGACGTCATAAAAACAAACAAGTAAGATCATAAATCTGTTTGCCTTTCAGAAACACATATTTGCAACTAAGATACGCATTGAATAAAATGTGTTCTATGCCATCAGAGACTTAGATATAGTTTGAGTGTTGGATATCAGACCCAGATAATTCTTGCCCTTTCATGGTATCTGTGTATGCAAGTGTTTCACAAAGGCTTGACTTCAGCACCAGTTGCTCAGTTGGCATTTTAGAAGACCATGTTCGCCAAGAGGCAAATGGGGTCCTTTGCTCAAGGCAGGGTGTCTCAACTTATCAATAAGTAAGAATCTACCTCACTGCATCTCTAATTAGGGCACAAGATAACGACTCCAGAGTGGGCGAGATTTGGGATTTGCTTTTGACTGAAGCAGTAAATGTCTGCAGCCAGGTTTTCTCAAAACAAACTAGAGATTTTAGACCCACCTACCTACTGTCCTGGAGCAACTGCTAGAAGCGGCAGAGTCTCTGGTCTTTATTTTAAGGGCAAAAACGTCTTCTTCAAATGCACAGTACCAATCCATATAACACAATATTGTGCATGTACTCCTTGGAATTTCTGGCCAACATTTATACTTCATGTCAGGGAATCTTTCTGAGAAGTGACCTAAATGACTAAGTCAGAATCCCTGCACAATCTACACATAACTTCCCGTCTTCACTTTGTATCTTTTCTCCACAGCTGTATTCTGCATTCACAGGAGGCTCTTTTTGTTTAATGTTTAACTTACTATGGCTAGAATGCTAGAGTGGTGAACAAGCATAGAAAAGCTACAGAGACCGGCTTAAATACAAATGGTGACCATTTGTTGAGCTTTATTTTATTTGCTTCTGTCATTTTGTTGCTTACACTGTGTTCCATTGACCACACCCTTCACAAAGATTACTTTGTGTAGTATTGTTACCCTTCCCCGAATTTGAAATTTCACCCAATGAGCCAGAATACACTAGTTAAACCCAGAGGATTCTTACCATCCTATCCAAACACTTAACTTTGCATTAAGTTAAACAACTTTCTTTTGTCCAAAGCCATCACTGTTCTTACCAATACTGAACCGAGATAGCACTACTTTTCTTTATGATTGCTTCCACAGATATAAAACTATCCTTTCTGTGCACATGTGGAACTCAAATTGACTATGTCCAAGTGGAATTCAAAGAAGACACCATTTAAAAATCAATTTTTTTCTTTTTGTAACTACTGTTTCCTTTCAAGGAGCACAGAAGCTATAACACTCCAGGATACTCAATGTTAAAATAAAGAAAAAAGAGAATATATATATATATATATATATATATATATAATTGAAATTAAATGAAGCATTTATGCAGAATATATTCTCTGTCAATTAAGGTATCAATTATGTGTAGCCTCAATTAACAAAGGATATTTAATGTGGTATCAATCCTTATCCAGATTGAGTTCCCTGTGACACAAAAGAGTTTTGATTAGCTATGGTTGCTCAAGAAAAGATGGACAAAGAGAGTCAAATGAATATGCATCATGCCAACTTCCCTCTCATTTATGTTGAATCACTTCACTTCCTTTTGCTTATAATTCAGAACAAATCCCTCCACTAGTATAATTCCATGCATTGTGATATCAAGTATCCCAGTTCCAAAAAACCTAGTTTAGATGGAGGTTTTCGTTAACTTGTCAGGTAGAGCTTACAATGGACCTTATACTCCCATTTACCAAAAGCACAGTTGTACATGTACTAGAAGTTGTGGGTAAACAAGCTCTCTAGTCATAAGGATGCTATATTTTTTAAATCCTCTAAGTATTGACCCAGAATACCTTAAATGAAGCTGTCTTCCTTCTGCAACTTTGCTTTTCCAAGAAATAAAGTTGCTACAACTCCATTTACCTATGTATTTGCCATCTATACCAAGTCATAGAAGACTAAAAAGCTCTGGTTTGGGAGAGAAGTACTTGGTAAGACTGAAGTTCCATGGGAAGTTTGTTAAATTTTAGTCCATTGTTAACCTTGCCAGATGATCTTATGAAAAGAATAAGGTAAAATTTATTTTAGACCACTGTTTTACTGCTATTTGTAATGAGCAGGAAGCATGTAACACATGCAAGATACACATGAGCATTTTACTTCTACTTCGCATGTATGTTTTCATGCTATCTGCAGATGGGAAAGTTTTCTAGTCTCCTTTGTATATGTCTGAGGTTTTCAAACAATACCTTTTTTAATATTGAAATAATGTATTAGAATTTGAGTTATCAAAATTTCATTTTCCCCACATTCCAACTAGTGCATCCTCCCTAAGATAAAGCCATATTTTGTCAAGCAATATTGATCCAATAAAAGTTTTGCAGAGCATTTTTGACTAGTAGTTGTTATTGGTTAGCAAGAAAAAACCAATCTTTTGCACTCTTGCATGCACTTGACCAATTCAAAAACACACTTTATGTGAAATGTAGTTATTTGTACTCAAACTTTATATACATGTGTCAAAATCATGCCAATTAATAGCTAAAATTTGATGACTTCATATAATAGAACCAAATCACCAAACTAGATAGGCTGGTTGTGATCCATAACCCATGTAAATCATAACAAAATTGTTTTTCTTATAAGATCTTATATGTCAAACATTTGTCTCATCATTCCACTATGATTATGCTTAAAATTTTATCCCCAGTCCCATAAATTATCATGCTCATTTTCTTATCCTCACTATCATCAAAATGCAGCTGTTCTGCCCAAAATGGGAAATGTTGAAGTTACAACCAAGAAAGCCTGCTGAAGGGACTACAAAGACACTGATTGCTTTTTTCTCAGACAGTAGAGTACTTTGTTGTGGGTTTTTCTTCGCTATCTCTCTCCCACAAGTTGGCATGATGGGCATAGATCATTTATATATGATAGCACAAAAAATCAGGTTTCCTTCAACTTCCAGATTGTCACAGTGCCTTCTGTCAATGACTTTAGGAAAATGCACACTTCCACTAATATGAGTGGCTCTAAAAAGTGCTGGTGACTAAGGTACTTGTTGGAGCTATGGACCAGTTGAGTCCAGACGCTTACAAGGCAGTATTTGAAAAGTAGATACAGTCAGTTTAATAAATTGCTGACTGGAGCTACAATATAACCATCTAATTGAACTGAGAGTCTATGACTGATTAATATATTTCAAACAATAGCCAAGGTTCCTCTTCTTGGAATTTTTACACTTCTTTCTCTGAACTTTCCAGATGATTCAAGCTCTTAGACTTTGCTTTAGTCCTTTCTGAAGTTATAACATTTTTCTCAGGTCTGTTTTCACGAATTCTCTAAATTGTTAATGTTTTTCCCAGAGTTCCTGTCTTTCCTGAATTAGATAACATAAACATATGTTGCACTTTGCCTAGGAAAACAAAACCATTCCTGCATCTATGGCTCACATTTTACTCTTAATTTGTGCAGTTAATACTTGCAAGTATATAAAAAATATGCAAGCAATGTCTAAAATGTGTAAAATTATAAGTAAATTTTCATTGTTGCTCTGTAGTTAATATTCCATAGTACTAGAGTATACATTTTGGATGATAAAATTACCAAGACTATACTCTGTAACATCTTCAACTGACCACCCTTATTTTCTAAATATATTTAGAAAAAAAAACATTCCTAGGATACTTTAACAACTTTAAAATTTCTCAGTCTGAATGTACAGTCTTATTGAATATAGCAGTTCATGCAAACACAAAACACCTACATTTATTTCTTATAATATTTCCATACCATTGAAAAACCAGAATGGAGATACTCCGACAAAATAAATACATGTCCCAAGTAAAAATGACTCCACCTAAAGTTCTGTGAAAATATTGATTATGATGAGGCTAATGAAACCTTCCAAATAGTGGTTGGTATTAAAATATATTTCTCAAAGAAGTTTATATCTGATTAGTCAGGAAGAAACAGTATCATCCCTGGTGTACGTCTGGTAGTTTGACATCTTTTTTTGTGGCACTGTGTCTTTTTTTCCCTGAGGATGTAAAAACTAGGATCTCACTTGCTGACACAAATGTATTAAGACTGTTGTAAAATATTTATGGTACGGAATAGTAGGTAAATAGCTAGCATGCACAACTTGAATGCCAATTAATACCCTTGAAAATATTTTCAATGCTGTTAATAATTCAACACGGCTTATTTTACTAATGAAAACCTAGTTTATTCATTTCCATGGTAATGGAACTCAGTGGGCAAGGGAGTAAAAATAGCCCAAGGCTCCCTAAGGCTCTGGATGCCTTCACTGTGGCTTTATTTCTGCTCTACCTAATAAAATATGCAAACTTCAACATTAAGTATCTCTAACTATAAAATCCATTCCATTTGATAACCAGACTGCTTGATCTATGTAGTGCTAGATTCAATTAGCATGCTTAGAGAATCTGAAAAAATGAGATACATACCAAAATTTAAGTCCCCAGGGAGAGCTAAGTGCAATAATCAGAAGGTGACTTGGGTCTGTCAGAGCCCTTGCTCGCTCACGTTGGTCTCAGGGCAGTTCTGTAGGAGTAATCCAGCACCATAAGAAATAGATTTGTAGTTCAGCTCAGTTTTTCTTCAATTAAAGTGCATCGTATGAGGATGAGAAAAGTGTCGAATCCCAGATTCTGCATCACTAGAAATCAGAGCATTCTTGATGTTCTTCCTATCAGATAAAATGGCCTTTAAAGTTTGCTAGGAAGATGCAGTGGCAGAAGACAGGTGCTTTCTTTCCTAAATCGACATTCGGAGAAAGGAGGGCATAGCTAATGGGTGGGGATGAGCACACAGTCCCTCTCCTTCTAGGTCCAGCAGGGAAGAAATTGGACGATTTTACCCACTTTGTTACACAGATGACTGCATGACCCGAAGCAATCACCCGGCTGGCTAAGGTACCTCATTTGATTATATTCTGTGAGACAAAAATAAATGAAAACAAAACAAACAAACAAAAAGATCAGACACGTCTTCTCTAAACGTCTCCTGTCATCCAAAAAGATGCTCTTTTTCCTTGCCACTTACATACAGAAGGTTTAGAGCAGCCTGTGTGGCATCGTCCCTCCCCCGTGACAACCAGAGCTCGCGCTCTCTCTCTCTCGCTCTCTCTTTCTTGCTCTCTCTCTCTCTCATTCTCTCTCGCACTCCACTAGCTCCCTCCCTACCCTTGACTCCCTCCCTTCCTGCTTCTCCCTCTCCTCTCCAGCTGCCTTAGTCTGTTGGTGCTGCTGCTGATTAATCAGGGATTCTGAAACAAAGAACCTACCTTCTGAAATAAGCAGTAATCTCTCTCTTCTGCTCCTGCAATTCGTCTGCATTGAAAGGCAAAGCTGCCGGCATCCTAGCACCTTGGATAGTTCCTGCTCCCTAGGCCCATTGGAGAAGGGAGAAGAAGCAACTGAAGAAATGGCAAGAAACCCGAAAACAACATCGTTCTACTTTGGATTTGGGCTCCCTGGGGGCTCCCATCTTCATTAAAGACCTCACATCTAGGCAACAGAACCTCCTTCTTTTATCCAACTCAGCTGAAGTCTGATCAGTAAATAATAAAATCAAAAGAGGGTAAAGAAATCCCTTCATTTATATCCACTGTAGCACCAGTTTAGTCCTTCTGGAGTAGAAAAATATAAATCCATAAAGCATGACTCTTCCTACTACAGAGGATGCTTAAGGTATAAGCTTTTCACCCCGGGTGAGGCTACTAAAAAAGAGCAACAACTTAACAGGAACATCCGGATCTCAGTTTGAGACCCTTATTTGATATCGATTTTGCTTCCACCCCCCTCGCACAGCACAGCCACGCACACAATTACCGCTGACGTACTTCAGGCTGCTGCTTGGGGAAAGAGGGGAGGAGCCTTTTAACCTCATCAAAACAGCCTCATGCCACCTGCTCCCGTGGCATGAGAACAAAACCAGCCCTTCGAAAGGAACACGCGCAGCGCACATGAACGTGGAACAAAGGTCTCACTCAGCATGCACTTGTTTTAGCAAAAATAATGTATGAAGTAATTATCCCATGTGTGCCATTACCTCCTATAGCCTCGCTGCTGAAAGTACTTACTCATTCTCTTTCTTATTTTTCCTACACCCTGCCCTCAGTTTCCTACTGAATATATGCATATAATTTATGGCCCATGTCACAACATGTACACGTGTGTGCACATGTGTGCCTGGACATACACAAAACTATGTGGGTGTGAGTACAGTATATGTGTGTGTTTGTATATATTTCTATTAAATCCTAAGTCTTGATCTAGCTGGTTTTACCTACAAGTAAATGGCAAACCATAAATTTTAAAAATATTTTCATTTTCTAATATTGTAAAATTAACAATAAGCAGTAGGTTCCTGTTTAATTTGGAGTAAAATGCCAATTCTGAAAGTGAAACTGTGCTTATCATGCAATAATAACCTCTAGAATTTTTCTATCACTTTTGCTGCCAATAACCCTTATTATAAATGACCTTCACTTGCAGCCTGATTTTCCCAATAGGTAAACATCTAAATTCATAAATAATTTCTTAGAGAAATGTGTTCTGTATGTAAAGTGATTTTTCACATAGCACTTGACCATAAAATTAATAATAAATTTAAGCTTGCCTTCTTCATTCTTAAATGCCATCTGAGACTATGCTATGATTTAGTAAATATTGGTTTTTATCTGTGCAAAGATAAAACCATCACATTATATTACTATCAGTCTTCTGACTTCATATATTGTAAAGTGCTCTTAGAGTCCATCCCCTACTTACTGGTTTCTGAACCTCTCCTTTTGGTGTGGAAGAAAATTTCTGTTTAAAGTTATGAAATAACTTCTCTGGAAGATTAGACAGAAGAAAAGAAGTAAGGGTACTATAGCTGGGAAAATCAAAAGGCCACATAGCTCTAATTTTTTCTCTCCTCCCTTATTCAACTCTATCATATATGTCCCTCTCTATCTTTATCTCACTGTCTCTTTGTCTGTCTTGGGGAAGTCCTAAAACCTCAGCACGTTGCAGGAAAACTGCCTCAAGTACCACTTACAAACTAACACAGCCGCCACACTGTGATCAAGAGGTTTACTAATGTATCATTATATTTGGCTCTGAAGTATGCTCATAAAATTTGTCTTTCAGCACACAGCCAAAGGTGACAAAGATTCTTTATAGGGGAATGTTGTGAAAAGATACTTTATGAAGTGGAAACATTTTACCATGACTGATTATTTTACCAGGTTTGACCAGCTGTATAAACTACAGAGACCTTGAAAAATGTGTGAAGCCTATTTTTACACATGAGACAAACAATAAACAGATAAACAAAATGGCTTGCTTCTAGCATCCCACTCATTGGCTCATTAGGGTTAGGACAAAGTTTGCTCTGCAAACTCCATCATCATTGTTCAATACCCTGGTCAACATCAGCTGGACCAGGAGCACCAGGAGCATTCAGACAGCCAGGAGAGGTGATAGATGGCTGGCCAGTGTAAAGGGGATTTGTCATTTTTAACTAAAATTTCCAAAATTAAGGGGGATTTTACCCTAAAAAAATAGACAGCACATTTATAATAATGAATAGTCCTTTAAACTGAATATTTACAACTCTAGGAAACTATGTCACATTGCCTGCAAACCTTTCCTCCGGCTTTCCTGTTTCCTCCCTTTCTGCCTGCCACCCTCCATACTTACTCCTCCCTCTTTTATTTTCCTGGATTTTCTCCCTTCTTATCAGAGAATAGGTCTCGGAGGCATTATGTCCTACCATCCTTATCTTTTCAATCCAACACTTCCTTTATTTTAAGCTTCAGCATTTGGTAATTAGACAGTTTCTTCCCTGGAGATGTATTACTGCACAGGACTTCACAGCACCTTTGGGGACTGGTGTCCAAAATTATTTCTTTAGGTATCACCGAATGAAACAAAAAAGCATTTTGTACTCTTCCAAATAATCATAGAACCAAACGTAAACTCTCCACTCATTTCAATGGTATCCAGAGTAAAATGCACTGGACAAAATTGAAGTTGAAAAACTTTATGGTAAGAATAGAGGAATGCAAAGATGCCAAGCACTAAGATAAGAGGTATGTGGTGCTTCATTTCCTGTATATTGTTATAAAATGCACAGATACCTCTGTGGTCAGATTTAGTGCTGGCTTTCTCAGTTAGATGATAGAGACAAGGAGGAGGAGGCAAGATCCCTCACTTTTCCTAAGTGCTCTGATCCCACCACGGGGGCTCCAGCTTCATGGTCTAATTACTTCCCAAATAGTCCATCCCCAAATACCATCACACGGGTGATTGGGGTTGGGATGTAAGAATTTGGGAAGGACACAAACATGCAGCCTGTTACAACTCTGAGTCTGCATCTGTTATTTGACATGTACCCAGGGGATCAGAGCGCCTATCAATATTTGAGAAGCACTCTTTCCTATAACAGTGGAAAGATTATGGATCAGCAAGTTCAAAAATAATAGCCACTAGCTCTGCATGACAACTGAGCATTTTCATTGTGAATAGTGCAACTGAGGATCCAAATTTTGAATTTTGTTTTATTTTAATGAATTGAAATGGAAAGTCCACTTATGAACAATGGCTCTTATTGAACAATGAAGCTCTGGCTAGACTTTTCAAACATTAATATATGAAACTACTAGTTTAATTTACTGAAAGAAACTTTAATGTGATCTTGAAAGAGAAATGGTCCATTTAAAGATAGCATTGGATTTTGAAGTAAGTGACAACCAAGAAATTGAGCTAATAAAATGTAAAACATCTAAATTGAAAAGATGCTAGTGTCTTAGTTACTTTTTACTCATCACTGAGGCAAAATACCTGATGCCCAAAGTTGGGAAAGGAAAGGTTTATTTCTTAAAGTTTTTGGAGGTTTCAGTCCATACTCAGTTGGCTCCAAGGCAGGGTGGCATGGTGGGGCCCGCAGTTCATGGCGGCTGCAAACAGCAAGGAAGAAATGGGCAAAAGAGAGAGAGACACACCTTCTTTCTGCCATTTCATTGTATGCTGGCTCCACCCCTAGGCAGGTGTAGCACTCACACCACCAATCCAAGAGCTAGACAATGAACCAATCACAAATGCACAATGCAAATGCATGATGCCTGGGGGCCACCGACATAAACCATGACATTTCACCCCTGGCCCCCAAAGACCGTGTACATCCTTTATACAAAAGATATTTAGTCCATCTCCAGGAGTTGCCAAAGTCCTAACATTTTCAGCATTGTTGAGAAGTCCAAATCCCAAGTCTCCTCTGATATCTATGGCAAACTCATAACTGTAAACCCCTGTACAAATGAAACAAAGTTAAACATTTCTAAAATGCAAAGGCACAAGATAAACATTACCATTCCAAAAGTTACAAACAGCGGAATATAAAGCATTGGAAACAAAGCAAGTCCAACATCCAGCAGGGCGAACATTAAGTCCTAGAGTTCCATGCTCAGCATTTGAAACAATCTGGTTGCAAGCTCCAAAAGGTTTGGCTGATTCCACCCCCAGGGCACTTCCAGGGATTTCAGCTCCCACAGCTTCTCTCTTAAACACTCTCTGCTCCCTTTTTGCAGCTTTCCTTGGATGATCCACATTCCTGGTTTTTCCAAACTTCTGGGGTCTCCACTGCTCCTTTGGCTTCACCCTTACATCTTTATAAATTGCCCTCTCAGGGGCACACTGCTTGGCCTCCCAGACCTTTTGCAATCGAGGTGGAAGCCATCTTACCCTCAGAATTTGTGCATGTTCCTTGCACCTAAAATCAGCACCATGTGTACGCCACCAAGTTTTGCCACTGGCTGGAGCAGTAGCCAGGTTTTTCTCTCTCCTGGCTATAGGGGTCCAGTGCCTGGATTGCTGGGCTCTGTTTACTTGATTGTGAGGAAAAGCTTCTCTATTTTGCCGCCATTCTGGAACCTCATATGGCTGCCACCAATCTGGAACCGCATGTGGCCTCCGGTACCATTCTGGAGCATGGTGCTCTGAAGCTTTCTCCTCTGAGCAAATTGTTTTACTTTTGCAGTTTTGAGGCTGCAAAGGATTTGAGACTGCTTCCTGGAATGCCCCCTGGCCATCTTTCTTATTTATCTGTTCCTTCTCAGCAATTGAAGTCTCAGCTCTATCTTTACAATCCACAGTTTTACTGGAGTTTTCCTTCTGACCAATTCATAGCATTTTAAATTATCCTGCTGGGCTCTTTGCTCTTGATTTGCAACATAGATCTGGCTAAAAGCCCCCAACAATAGCCATGCCACAGCCTCAACATTTGACTGCCTTGAAATATCCTTTGCCAGATTAATCAGTCCATTACCCTTAATCTCAGTCTCAGGCAAAGTCTCTGGGCATGAGCAAAATGCAGACAAACTTTCTGCCAAGCCATAACACACATCATGGGGAGTCCAACAACCCATGCAGTCCTCTTTCCAAGAAGAAACCTTGCAAGCCTGGTCTTTACCATCAGGCTTTCTATCAGCCTTCTGGTTTCCTGAGCTCTGACCAGAATCTCCTCTACAGAACAACCTAAGTTGCTCCAGCTCTGTGCATCCAGGCGACATGTCCAAACTTTTCCAAACTCTGTCCACAAGCCATTTCCAAAGCCTCTTGAAAAACATGGTCAGTTATAGTCATAGCAACGACCCCTCTCCTTGGTACCAAATTTTGTCTTACTTACTTTTCACTAGTCGCTGAGACAAAATACGTGATGCCCAAAGTTGGGAAAGGAAAGGTTTATTTCTTATAGTTTTTGGAAGTTTTAGTCCATACTCAGTTGGCTCCAAGGCAGGGTGGCATGGTGGGACATAGTTCATGGCTGCTGCAAACAACAAGGCAGAAGCCAGCAAGAGAGAGACACATACCTTCTTCCTGCCATCACATCACATCCTGGCTCCACCCCATGTGGGTGTAGCACTCACACCCCCAATCCAAGTGCTAGACAATGAACCAATCACAAATGCACAATGCAAATGCATGAGGCCTGGGGCCACTGACATAAACCATGACAGCATTCAAACCCAAACTGAAAAAAAATTTGCTGTGGAATACATGTGAAAGCTAAGCAATTACATTTTCTTATACTGTTAAAGGAGAAACAAAAACCCAAAATCTTGTAAAGAAGCAAAAAGTATTCACCAGACTATTGAGCAAGAATGAACAACAAGAATGAGTCACACATGGAATAGAATGAACAACAAAAATGAGTCACACATGGAACAGCAAATTGAAATAGAAATAAATACAGGAAAAGTCATTTAACTTTAGCAATAATAAAGTGCAAGTTAAATCACTGATGGATCTTAGCTTCTCAGAGCAGTCCCTGCTATCATGAGAGGAAATGGGTAGTTGTATAAATGTATTCAACTTAATGTGCAGAAATCTCATAATATTTTGATTTTATTTAACATGCTGTCTTAGAAATATCAGTTCTAGCTTAAGGGCCACACTAAGTGTGCAGAAGTATATGTTTGACACTGTTCATTTTTTATACTACAAAATCCCAGAAGGCTTTATACCAAAAGTAGGAGACTGCAGCTATTAAAATTATCACACAGCTCCAAATCCCTTTATGTCAGTGTGGATGTGGGAAGGAGGTTAAAGAGTGCTTGCTGTGAAGGAGCTGCCAGGCTTGTGTTCTGCTTACCTCATCGCTAACTATGTGACAGCAGGTAAAATGTAAATCCTCTCTCTGCCTCCATTTATTGATCTGAAAAGTGACAATAACAATAATTTATCCAAACTCATAAATTTATTGTAAGATTCAATGAGTCACTCTAGAAAGAGTACCAATAAATCTCAATATTAGATGTAATAATAGTAACAGGCAGCACCATTTGGAAAGACAATACCCAGTTAAGTGTGCCTTTTCCTACTCACCCATTGATTCATGTCATCAAACACAGTGGCCATTCCTCTCCTTCATCACCTCACATCCTATTTTATCTCATCTCTCATGATACTCGATTGTTAACTTTTCCTTCTGTGTCAAAGATCTTTCCTTGGTCTCCTTTGCTGACTGTTTCCTCTGTTTGAGTTCCAAATGTCTGACTGGTCCAGATCTCATGCCTGGCCCTCTACCCTTCTTCTAAACTTTCTTCTTGATAGTATGAAAAATAAAACCAACTCCCTCACTCCTGATGACATCAACAGACTGATTTCTTTGCAAATTGCTGTTGCTATTATCAGCATTTATTATTATCTACACACACACACACACACACACACTATATATATATACATATCTATATATACTCACTTGTATAAAATATATGTTTCACTACTGTATTAATTGAATTGGTTTATTCTTACAAGGATGCACACCACATAAGAATTGATATCTTGCATGCACTTTTTCATTTTGGCATCCTGGCATATAGATCAATGGCTCATAAATGGACATACTGAATTAAAATTTATCAAATAACTGAACTATACTGAAAGAACTTAACATGACACCTACAGAAATATAACAATAATTATGCATAAATATAAAAATCATAATAAAAATAATAAACACATGAACAGCGTTTACCACACACTCTATTTATATAAGCTCCAACATTTAGTCCCCACACCACTCTAATGAGACAGGACTCTAATGCCTTTAGTTTTACAGATTAGAATAGTGAAGCAAGCACCGTAAAAGTCATTTATCTAAAGTCATGCAATTATTACATGCAAAGGAAGATATCTATCCCAGAAAAATACCATCTGGGTGGTGGAATTTTTCTAATTGTCTTCAAAAATATGTATGTGTTGCTTAGTTTTTTTTTTTCCCAATAGGAATATACTATTTTTATAATGATTTTAAATAGTAATTTTGAGAGAAATTCAAGGTTCTTTCTTCACAAAATTCCCTTCGGAACCTATGGATTTCCATTTATTTTTTAAAAATGAGAAGTTTGGGTCAGGAGGATTTGTAGAATGGAAATTGCCATTGCATTACTGACTTAGCAATGGCTGCAATAAAGAGATAAAAATTCAAAAGTAGGTGTGAGCATATTGGTCATATAGGATTGGGGAGAAAGTTATGAAAAGAGAGCCAATTGCAGGTGGAAACCCAACATGTTTAATGAAAATATTTAAAAAGCGTTTAGGCAATTACGACCCCCAGCTGGGGGCAGGTTGGTTTCCTGTGACTCCACGCTTGGCCCTGAGCCAGTTCTTGCCTACTGTCAGTTTCTGTCACATCAAATGCCACAGCCTGCCTCGCCTCAATGAGGACACCATCGTCTTGTTTAGGCTCACACAGAGTTAATGAGTATTTGAAAATAGCCATCCTTAATTGGTAAGAATAGTGCAAGAAACAAATGAGAGCTGGAACTCACAATATATTCTGCTCCTAGCCTATTTCCTTACCTTATTTAGTTAATCAAAATGGAGTTGCCTGAGAGAATGTTAAAGTAGATGAAGAGGATCAGGGAAGATGACTACTTAAGTAAGTTATGCAGCAACAACAGGCTCTCAAATGCCACAATCGATAAAAATAAATACAGGGTTATCATTCCCGTGTGCCCCAATGTTCTTTTGACTCCTGATTGGTTATGACTTAACTTTTAAAGTGTTCTTAGCCAGAGTTTTGATTTAGTTGTGCTCCCTCCAACATTCTTCCTGAATGTCTACCTACCCTGTCATTTTCATTTCACCCAACTAGCACTAAAGCTGGATTCACCTGGATTTTACATCTCAGCCCTTAGTCATGAGTTGTGCAGTCCTAAAAAATAACTTCATTTCTTGGTGGTTCAGGCTTATTTTTGACCACTGAACACACCATGTTGCAATTGAATGTGTTTCTGGTAGTAGAAAATGGGACCGTGAAGAGTGCTGTGCACTTACGAACAGGCAGCCCCAGTTCTGTTTTTAGTGGGTGACTTGTGAACCCCAGGACAAACCCCTTCTGTGCATCATTACTCCTTGAGAACCACAATAGTTTCTGGACTTCTCTTCTTTTCCTTACTTAAGCCTGTCTTTGCCAGAAGATTATTGAATACTCACACGAAACAATTTATGTTCACATAGAATTAAGTTATACATTTAAATGATCAACTATTTTAATGATATTTCTATTTGCGAATAAATCTCTGGCAATCGAAGCAAAATTTGTGTTTTTAATCCCCTACTCATTCTGGTCAATGCTATGTAAGTACCCAGTTGGTTGTACTTCTCAAATGATAGAAATGACATAGAGGTCATATGTCTACTTCTGAAGCTTTCTGCACATTTTAGGTTTTTTTCTTCTTTTTATGCCTGAGATAAATGATATGGAACAGAATTTCAAGCAATAAAAACATATAGAGAGAAACCATGTCTTGGGAAATGAAATACACTAGCTTTAGAAAAACTAAAGATAGCCAAGGTTCAGCAGATGTGACCAAACTTCTAGCTCTTCATCTAAGAAGTAACGTTTCCTCCTCAGAGGCTTCCAGGTGCAGTCACCTGTGCAGAGTGTACATAGCTGATACGAGGTGAAAGAAATTTCATGTAACTCTGCCTCTCCTGACTTCCTGCTTGTTGACGTAATACCATGAATTAGTTTCATCTCTCCGTGACCTTATTCAAAAAGGAGTCACACAACCAGAAGGGTATCAAAGCACACCTTTGAAAAGATTCAAGTTCAGTAAACTTTTAAATGCAATGAATAAAAGTATAAATATAAAGATAGATCATAGGTCAACACAAATAAGTGCTCAAAATCAGTGTGCTCAAAATTCTAAATGCTACCAGTTTAAATATGAATGGGAATATAAATGGGTTTAAAGCATTAGTTTGCAACAAAATTTTATTTTATTATATAGAATTAGCATGGAAAAAGCAGTGTAACTGTGCTATTAGCAGATATGCAATAAATCTCCAATGTGGTTACAATAGAATTCAGTGCCAGCTTTATTTTGAATGAACATTTTTATAAATATTCAGCATGATCTATAATTATTATTTTTTGAGAAAACATGCAAATATCAGTTAGTATACTGAGGCAAAAACAAAAAAACAGCATAGTAAATGCACATAGCCGATTCGAATTTGGGGATCTTTGTGAATGCTAGGGATCTTAAGCATTTACATTTTCAAAAGAAATATATATGATATCTAAAAGTTACTTACAACTAATTATGGTATCTTGAACTTGATTTCCAGTCATTTTAATAAGTAACATATGGATATTTTTGCTCTAATCAATGCATTTTTATTTTTATAGATTAAATTCTAAGCCCTTGGAAAACAACGTCACTCTCTGTATACTCAGGTCATACTACTGAAATTTGCAAGTAATAACTATATGCAACTAATAATTTAAACAACCATATGAAATATTTGATTCATTGGAGTGTTTTGTCCTTCCAAATACAAGTGTAAAACATAGCCTAAGCACAGTTACATCTCCCTGTAGAGGTAAACATAGATATCAATGAAATAATTTTCTTCTTGGTATTCAGTAAATTCTCCTCACTACTTTTAACAATGTGACCTTCATGGCACATTGAAGATCGCAGAAGTTTTTCATTCTGCCAATGAGGCAAAGGGACAACTCCATAGAAATATGGAACCCAGTATTTTTGTTGTATTTTCTTTTATGATTCAGAATTCTTGATTATGATAGAAACTAGATTGAAATTAACTTGCAAAGAGGGAAAGAGTTATGGAAAAATACTATAGTAGATTCCTTAAATACAGATGGTCTGATATAGATGGACCTCAAAGCCGCAAAGACAGCTGGACCTAGATTTGGATTCAGAGCTCGAATACCAAAAGGAGAATCTCTCTGTCTCTGTCCCCACCCCAGTTTCTCCCCTTCCCCTTTTATTCTCACCTTCCCATTATTTGCTTTACAGCACCTTGGCTTGCTTTGCTTTAAATAAGGACTGGGTGTTTTTTTTTTACACGACAATAGACATGACTCAAAAGCTCTCAACAGGCATAACTCACAGTCTTCACCATGGACAGAAATTGCCCATTTGTGAAGTTTCAGGAGAGAAGAGAGAAAGCATAACCTAAAAGATGCATGAATCATACTGCTGAAATCTTCACAGTCAGAATTTAGACTCAGGGCCAAACTTAGCTACAAGAAAAACTTTAAAAGTTGCCTTAACCAGGGCAGACACATCCACATAAATTTTAAGAACTCTCTTAAAAACAAGAACTCTGTGAATGTGAAGGGACAACTAACTCTCAATGATGAGAACCAGTTAAGAATACAACTGCAGTACTGACAGAGCTACATTGTTTGAGGGAAGAATCAAAGGAGTCACCTCCAAAAGATGGGAAGAGATTTTATAAGACATCATTTTAAGAATTAGAAATTACTCCTCTAAATTAGGCTTATACTTCCAAATTCTGCTTCAAAATATAGTTAACTGGCTAATTAAAATTAAGACCAAATCAGTTCTGTTTTGACTTTTTTCCATGTTTTCATTTAAAAGATTAATGAGTGTATTTGTCAGAGAATCCAACATTTTCTACTTTCAGGCAGAATATTGTTTCCTTAATAATAGCATGTGAATTTCTGAAAACTCTGATCAAGAGTTTAAAAGTACTGTGCTGCTTCCTGCCAGTTGAGTAGCTACTCACTGGGTGATAAGTAGGACATAAGAAAAGTAGAATAATCTTCTGCAAATGCTAAGTTATACTCCAGTGAAATGGCGATGACTGCCTCTTCCTCAGTACCTCTTTGCAACCTGGGACAGCTGAGTGACTCATCAGGGGCTGACCCATTGCTTTTTCAATTGCCTGCCTCATTCTATACAAAAAGCAGAAACAGTCAGACCCCTTTCAGGTATCTACATCAGAGACATCCTCAAAATCCTTGTCAGCATAAGACTATCCTTGAGATGGCGCCCAAAATGTTTCCTAATGGTGGTGTTTCTAACACATCTACCTAAACACCCTTCACATTTTAAAGCTGATGAGTAATCCTTTACATCACCTCCTGCCAAAATATCCATTGTATATTTTAACTGGGAGAGGATGGCTGCTACGAAGCTAAATTAGAAGCACGGATATTTTTAGTGCTTGGTGAAAAGACTTACATAAAGAGCAACTCTATTCACCCTATTGGGATCTTCTTATGTAAAAGGCCTGGCATTAGTATAAGGTATTATTATGACTATAAAAGCGCCTCACTCTGTAATCATAGGAAAGGCAGCACGATGGAGAAATACCACACAGTTGCATGGCAACTGAATCCTGGTGGAGTTAGTTACCACGCAGAGGACAGCATCAAAGCAGCCCAACTAAAGAGCGCCTAGGCCACATGCAGGTAAACACCCACCTGTTGCCTATGGGCTTGTTCTCCTGGTAATTGGCTCCATTGAAGATGAAGGCGTGGTTTTGCTTCACTGTGTGGCGCCTGAATGTGAAGGTTGCTTTGTTTGAGGAATTCCTAGCTCCTTTTCTCATTGTGTAAAATTGAAAAGGCAAGAACATCATAAAGTGTCAGAAACAATGGGAAATCCACAGCAGCACTTATGCCAAATACAGAGGATTCCAGAAATGTAATTGTATTCTATTAACCTCTAGCGTGAGTGTATTATCTTAAAGTCTTCTATTTCTTAAAAAAAATGAAAATGTAGGTACTTTCTATTGAGTAATTCTTGGGCATTTCCTGTTAGAAGTCCCTCTCTGATTTATAATTAATATCATTTATGCACCCTTTGAGAAATACTCTCCCCTCCCTGTCAATCTAAGAGATTTAGGTAGGGCTAAAGCCAACCTGCTTTGGGGATGGGCAGTGATTCTGATCTAACTAATAGGCATATTTCTTTTCTCTGGAAAACTGAGGTTGTTTCAGGCTTAAGTATAGGAAAAGCTAGGAAACCAAGATTCCTTCTGTGGCATCTATTGGAACTCAAGGGAAGGGGAGCTCTTGGTTTCCTGCAGGGCTGGCTCTCTGTCCTGGGCTGCCCACTGGGAAGGCAAGTATCCACCTGCTTCCTGTGGACGTAACTTGTCCAGAGGGAACATAGCACAAAGGAACACAGAACTGGGAAATGCAGGAGATGATTTACCTTTCAAATTTAAACTCATTTGAATTTGCAGTGAGAGTGTTCTCTACCAATGTTCACTGTAAGCCTAGCTTTTGGAATGCATACGAGATGTGACCAAAGTACTCTGTGTTGAAATTTTAAAACTTTGCTACAGTAGAAGCCACATTGCCACCTCAGCAATCCCCTTCAAAATGTTCTCTCTCACGTGAAGCACACTTGGCCTATTATTCTTTCCACTTTCTCGGGCAGTTTTGAAAGTCTTCTTTTGTGTCTTTCCAAAATATGATAAAAAAAAATACAATGAATAGCAGTGCCAAGTACCATCCAAAAGAAAGGCAGGTTCATAAAATCACTGTGCCTTTGTCCACATTATTCATGGATCTGGCACCAAGTGACTTCTGGCTCTTGCCCCAATTCAAAATGACCATGAAATTTCAACATTTTGAATCAATTCAGGACATCAAGGTAGCTGCAACAGAGCAACTAAAGACACAAACATGGAGCAAGAAGGATGGAATGAGTGTGTTCAAAGCAAGGAGTGTTTTGCGGGGAACGCATGGCAATGGGTCTTTTGATGTAATATATTTCTGAACTGTAAACATTCACCATATTTTTCTGCCACACCTTATATATGGTCTGTGGCAGTAATTAACTGCATGACCTAGGGCAGGTTACCTGGCTTAGCTCATGGGCAGTTTCCTGTTTATGCAATGAACATAACTGTGGGAGCATTGGCCAGTGGTATGTAATGTATGAGATGGATATGCGGAAATAAGGGACTTCTAACTCCAAAAGCCCATACCCTGCTGGAATGCATGGCTGGAGATTAAAAGATAAGCTGAAGGGCCACAGGGCCATGTACGATCAAAATACATGGCTTTAGGGAATAACTGCTCCTGGTCCTCATCCTTCCAATACCTCACTATTACTTGGATTGGCCCTAAGCTCAGTCATGTAACAGACCACTCTGATCTTACCTTGTCTCTCCCCTATCCGCTACATGAATTGCTGCACAGAATCCTTCTTTTCCCCTTTATCCTTGATTCCCGGTTCTCTCAATTAAAAGCCACAGGAGCTTTGGTTCAGGCCTGTTTTTTTAAGATTCACTCACACTGAGGGGTCTTGGTTAAGGGACGCCACTGTGCACCTTCTTGGAGTTTGAACTGGACATTGACAGTAAGTAATCTCTCATTCTCTGTGCTGTGCCAATGTCATAACAATGGTACCCTAACCCACAGTTTGGCTGGTGTTCCATGAGACCACACATGTGAATACATTATCAAGTGTTTGGGGTTGAATTCAGTGAATGGAATTCAGTATTTGTCAAAGATTTATAGAGGTCTCTGTATGAGATGATTGGGGTGTACAGGTATGCAGAGAATGTGACATTTCTGTCCCTCAGCCACTTGGAATCTGCTCTCTCAGCATGAGTTCTTGCACTCATGGGCTCTTCATAGATTGGGAAGACTGGTTATCATACTCCCTTCCTTGGAGAAAGTCAGAAGGCAGTAGGGGTCACAAATTACTATTTTTAAGATCTTAGAACACCTTTGGGTAACACCACTCCTCTTCTTTTCCCATAAAACACATCTCTTCCTCCTCTTCTCTGGAATAATTGACATGATCTTAGGTCTTCTGGATCATCCTAGCAAGTCTTCTGCATAAAAAGTTTTCTCTGCCCTGCAAACTTTCCCTGTAGTAAAAAACAGCAGATGTAGTCATACATGTTTGGGAAGTGAGTAAGAGAAATAAGTACAAAAAAAACCCCACAATTCAAATTATCCTTACAAGATAGCCAATATTCTTGGGATTATCACAACAGCCACTGTGCTAGGAAGTCTTCAAACTTGCTCAGTTTATGGAGCTTTTATTATTGCAATCTCATTTTCATGGAGCATATAGGACAAAAGAAATACCTAAATAAGTATTTATACACTAACAGCTCAATAGCAATTTGAAAACTGACACAGGAATATTGAAAAATGTTTTGTTTCATTCTGAAATAGTCTCAGTAACTACAGTATCATGTGCAAATGCTAGGCATAGCACAATATCTTAAAATCTATACTAGCTTCAGCACTGCTCACCTTATTTCCTGCTTTCCATGGATTTATGTGAAAGATGAGCATGTTTATTACTGCTTTTGCCAAGCCTCAGCTTCACAAAAATGACATCAAAAGCAAAATAATACAACCTTATGTTGAGACTATGAAGAAACTAGCTTATGTGACGTCCATTTTCTGTGAAAACTCAAATTACCTTCCTGAGTTTGCTGCAGTGTGAGGGGACATCTCAGCATGGTTTGGGAACCATGTTGACAAACCATTCCTAAAGGTTAACTTGTGCTACCCCTGCAGGATTCTCCTGAGGACAGGGAATTTAATACAGTTATAAAGGTGAGGAAACAAGATTTTTCAGTGTTTCGTTTGTCTAAAATTTAGCACTGACATAGGCAGACATATTTTAATCAAGATCCCCAAAGTCCAAATCCTAAATTGCTTCTCTACAGTTAATAAAGTAGGAGAAAAAAAATTTATTTTATATGATTTTGATGACTTTGCTCTTTAAGTGAATCAGTCATCTATAAAATCATCATTTAGCACAAACTTTATGCTCATTGTTTAGCCTGGGGCTGAGAATCCAGAATTTGATCTCAGAAAGCTACTGGTCCAAATAAAAGTACTAAAATCAATAAATAGGCATCATATGTATTTCCCTAGGGTACATCATGGGGACACAAAACTGCACGGATGATCATAAAAAGCTTCAGAAAGAATCTGAATCTTGAAGAGAACCATAGACGATAAAGAGATGTCATGGAACCATCACACTGACTATTCATAAATTGACATCTCTAGCTAAAGCACGAAGGACATGAAGGAACATATTTGCAAAAGACCACAGACTATGACAGGGCAGTGCAAGAGTTAGGGAGGCAGGAAGACAGACGTATACTTAGACATGGAGCTGAAGAAAAAGATAGGGGTCATACCACTGGCATCTTTTTGGAATAGTGTTTCACTAAAGAGTGACATAGCATTTCCCCAGTGATACTCAATATGGCTTTTATCCAGATGTACCCTCCAAAACTTCATGCTGTCAAAGGTGGGACTCTTGGAGGTGGCCTGTTCTAGGGTGTGTGACGCTGGGATTAAACACTGAGACACAGGGATTAACAATGTGTTATTATTAAATCAGTCCACTAATTGATTAAGCGTAGTCTTGGGTGTGAATAATGGGAAGGCCCACCCAGGGTGTGGATGGCACCACCCAAAAGACAGGTAGCCTAGAAGGGGTAAAATGGCGAGGTCTCTGCCTCATTGCTTACTGCTACTGCTGCTGATTCTGCTGCTGTTGGCTGCTACTTCACTGCTTTGCTGCCTTCTGTCTGCCCTCATTTCCCATGAACTGTTTCTCCTCTGGGATAACAGGGGCAATTGAGTGTTCTTCTTCCTTGGAAATAGTGGTCTTTAAGAGCCACTGCTCTTTTTGGGCTTTAAGAGCCCAAGAAAGGGCTTTGCATTCTGCCTCACTGCATATGATGACCCTTCTTGCTTAATCCACATCAGATCAATCCAATTTTCTTTAAAAGAGAAAGCACATGCTAATTTTGCTTCCTATTTCTCCTCATTGGGAGATTGACAGAGATCACAGGTAGATTTAAGGTGCATCCTTTTGATGCAACTGTTTCCCCTGACCCTGCCTCACAAAACAAGATTGCAAGTTGCTGCCAGGAATTTTATGCATAACAATGAGCTTGCAACCTAAGCAGCTCCTATTCAGTGTTCGGAACAGAAGCCTATGTACCTTCAGTTACAAATTCCATCAAAGAAGCAGAGCCGAGAAGACAGGGTGTAGTGGAAATAAATATGTATGCCAAAATCTCCTTCAAGAGGAGAACAAGGTTGTCTCTACTCAAGGGTTGAATTGGCTCTGTTACAATTCAAACATACCATAAAAATGCTTAATGATGCGTTTCCACAAGCCTTGCCCATCAAAATTCCCTCGTGCCTGATCATACAATTGTAGTGCTAATGGATCAGAGTTTGGAGAGAGAGATTTATTACCAAATTAATGGGGAAATGTGCACATACCAATAATGCTTATAATAGATTGAGCATTTATAATGTGCCAAGACCTATATGAAATATTTTACATGCATCTGCTCTACTCCCAAACAACTCCAAAGGGTAGATATTAGCTGTCCCAGTCTCACAGACAGGAAAGTGAATTGGACCACTCCACAGTCTTTTGTGAGCAGTAGAAATGGGATTGGGATACAAACATGGAGGAGCCAGAGCCCATGGTTTTAACCACTTATT